>CABHPH010158555.1:33421-44419 GCA_902168325.1 Peromyscus nudipes
CCCGCCCTCCCTGCCATCGCTGTTCCACCCATAGTGGCCTCTCCAGTTTCTCTTGGCCTTTTCAGTTAAGGGACATTATGTCCCAGCACTTCCAAGGCCATCTCTTTCACTCTTGCAAATTGTGTCTTTCAACAATAAACTCGAGATTTTGCGCTGCGCACCTGGCTGATTGCTCAAAGGCAGCAACATTGGCAAAAGAGGTCCCACTCACAAATCCGTGACTGCACACGGGAACGTGCAGGGCTTCTACCTTCCCCCTACAGAGGTTTTCTCTGCCTCGTGCCTACAGAGCAACACAATGCTTTTTCTTGAGTTGTAATAGTCAGGCAAAGAGTATTTTTAACATACAGGGAAAGAGCAAGAAGCCGTTCCTCTTACACACATCCATGCCCCGAGTTAATTTGCATTGCATTTTTAAATACATATGTCCACGGTCTAGGAGCACCAGACCCTGAGTCAAATTGCATGAAGTCTGACCAGGTCTCTGCTTTCCAAAGGGCTGTGCCTGCTGTTTACAAATACCCTGCGAGTAGCCCAGGCGCCGCCCAGCCTTTGGTTCTAACAAAGGCAGCGGCGCTACACTCCATTCGCAAGTGGCGGAGGACAGCCGACTCCCGGAGATGAGTCCAGTGCCATCTCCTTTTTAAAAGCATAGTGGGGAAGATGGGAGATCCGTGTAGGGGATGGTGGGAGGCGAGGGTATTCGGAGGGGCTTGGCCCTGGAGGCGCGTGGGCCTCTAGCCCGGCTTCGCCCGGGGCTGCAGCATCTTTGCCCTGAAAAGTCCCTCGCGCCCTCTGGTGGCTGAGGAGCCGGCTAGCTCTGCGAAGCTAGCAAGTAGAGGCGGGGAGGAGGGGGGAGAAAAAGTGGGTGAGGCAGATGCAAAGAAGAAAATCAATAGGGATAAGCGAGAAGAGGGAGGAGTCTCAGATCAGCCATTCCTGCCTTACGGGGTCCCAGCTGGCACCACAAAAGAAAAAACAAAAAAGAAACCCCAACCCGGGCGTGAACGCCAGTGGAGGAGGGTGCGAGCGGCCGGGGGCGGGTCGGGGCGAAAGGAGACCGGGGAGATTTACTATTGTCTCTGGCAGCCGCCGCGGGAGCCCGGGAGGGGGGCGGAGGCGAGAGGAGGCGGCGGCACTGGCCAGCGCACCATTCGCTCCACCTGATCTGGGGCGCTGTGCGCTGAGCCAGGCGCGCGAGCAGCAGCAGTAGCAGCAAGGCAGGCATCCCCTGCAGCCAGCGCCGCCACCATGTCCTACCAGGGCAAGAAGAACATCCCGCGGATCACGGTGAGTCGGCCGGTGGCTCCTCGCCGGCCGCGGGCGGGGAGGCTTGGATGCCACTGGCATCCCCGCCGTGTCCCTCGGGGAAATAAGGACCCAGCGCGGTCCGGGTGCTGGAGTGCGGCGGTCAGCCCAGACGGCGCGGCGGGCGCCAAGCTGTTGCAGCGACCTTGGGGCTCGAGGAAATCAAAACAAAGAGGAAAACCTTAAACACTGACGCGGAGAACTTTGGGTTGTTTGTCCTTTTCCACCGCCCAGAGCGCCTGGCTCACAGGGCTCCCCGGATCCTAGCCTCGCCTGGGGATGGGGTTTGGGGGTCAGTGTGTGCTCCTGCAGCTTGAGGTGTGCTTTTCGTTGATGGATCCTTTGGGTCTGGCAGGGTACGCGAGATGACACCTTTCTCCACCGGTACTTGGCAGCCGGACCGCGCCCCTCTCCTGGCTCTGGCAGTATGGCTTTGATACCGGCGCCTCGGAGAGGGCGCTGTGGGTGCCTGGACTACCAATCCTCAGGGATACCCTCCTTTCTCACATTTAAACCGATCTAGGTTTGGGTGTGTCAGATTCCAATCTCAATAGCTAACGTGGCTGCAATGAAAATGCCAATTTTATTTTCGCCTTAATCGTTTACCTTTTTCATGCCATTCCTATTCCTCATCCCAGAGAAAGCTGAGTTTTCAGACAACATTTTAGTTTGCGGTCGCACACGGACGCTGAGTGCATGCGGTGTACAACTGCCATTGTGTGTGAGACTGAGGCGCCCGCGGCTGGCTGGTGCACCTAGGGCGGGGTAGAGAAGGGGACATGCTTTTATCAGCTACCGAAGGGGCCCCTTCACCAGTTTCCATCCAGGTGCTGTCCTGGACAAAATACCTCGCCCAGCCTGAGATTCCTCCCTGATGAGTTGACTTGATGTCCTGAATAGTGGGGACATATGGCAGTCTGGGATAGCATTAAAACAAAAAAGCAAGAGCCAATGACATTTAGTAGTTTAGCAAGAAGCAGTATGGTTGTTGTAGTGTGTGTGTGTGTGTGTGTGTGTGTGTGTGTTGTGTTGTGTTGTGTTAGAGGGATGGGTGGCTACTCCATCTTTGCAAGGGGAACAAAGGAAGTGATAGTTGGCCTCTGAGAGGCTCTGCGGCTGTCCCAGGGCTGACTTCTACCTGCCACCTGCTCAATTTGTAGGGATCTGCCAAGATTTTGCCATGAGTCTGAGTCCGTACACTTGTTCCTCTTGTACTTGAAATAGCCCATGCAATTGAGTGGAGGACCTTTTTCATGCCTCTACTGCACCGCATTGTTAGGTGCCTTATTTGTATTGTAGCATCTCACCTTCAGCATGCACCTGAGCCTTCCTTCACTTTGACAATTTCACCCCACCTCTACCAGCTGTCCACCTGATCCCAGGGAAGAAACGCTCCTGAGGGAGAATAGTTGAGCTAGGTAGGGATCCTTTTTCCTGGCAGAGGCTTTGGACTTAACAGTATACTCCTGTATCACTACCTGACAGCATTCACACTCCGTTCTTGGAAAACATTGTGTGGCTGCAGCATGGCCAGCATTTGCTTGGTGCTAGGTGCCTTTGCAAAGAGATATAGACGGTATCACAAAAAAGAATTGAATTGGGACCTCAGCTTTATTTTTATATTGGTTACTTGGTTGAAGTGACGAGGACCACATCTCTTTTGCTATTGCAGCTGGAGGTCCACTGCATGCCATTTATTTACACCTAATGGGCACTTGCCAAATATTCTTTTTGGGACTGGCAGAGAACCATCCCCCGCCCCGTCCAATTTTTAAAGGCCTGTCATTCTTCTTGCAGACCCAGCCTGTGACATGGCATTGAGGACCACACCCATTCTTCTAGGTATCATTTCAGCTACCTTTAAGGAAAGATAAAGACATTAAGCCAGGATAGCTCGCCTTAGGAACCATAGAAACTGTGACTGTGCCCTGCCCTGTTCTCAGGAGTGGGCTAATAAGGGGTTCCCTTTTGTCTCTGTTTGGATGCTCTTCCCTAGGGTACTTCCTTCATTTTCAGTGTGGCTCCCATTCTTTCTCTGTGCATGGGTGTGGTGCTACATACAGCCGGTGCTGGAAGCTGGAGCAGCATCTCCAGCAGCTGGTACGGGACTGGACAGTGGGTGTGAATTTCTTCAAGCCAGGCTGCCTGGCAGTCATTGTTAAAAACCAGGCAGATGACAAGGAGGGCATGGCAGGGGGCGGGGCTGGTCTTTGGGGATCAGGAATCCATTTCTAGATTTTTCTCATGCTTTTGTGCTTGCATTTCTGTGAACAAGGATTCTTTCTTGGAATAAAACATCTTTGTATGCTTGTATGACTATAAAAGATTATCTTCACACTACAAGTATTAAAATACCTTCCTTAGACATAGGTAAAAAAAAATATAAAAATATGGACGCAGCTCTACACGGATTGAAAATGTGATTAAAGACCTAAATACAACATGTGTTCTCTACTGTCGATATTGGTTCGTTTTTTAAATGACTAACCTTCTAAAATTCAAATGAAATGTCCTATTCCCTGTCTTTTCTGTTAAGGCAGCCCCACCCAGTAGCTCAAGTGTCACTATAGGCTGAAGACTGAAGGAGGCAGTCTTTCCTGAGCCTGACCCACTTGCCTGTCTAGACACCACCTTCGGCCACCATTTCTGGTAGAAGTGGGGAGGGGGGGTTTCTCTTTTATTTCGCTTTATCGCTTTCCTCCTTCCACCTGCTTCCGCTATTCTCATGAGCTGAAAGCATTTCTACTGTCAGGTGTGCACTGGTTTCCTGAGGGCAGGAGGATTGGCTGTTGCTGACAGAACTGGGATGGGGCTTTGCTTGTGGGTAGCTCAGGCTTGGGTCTCATTTTGCCTTTTCAGGGCATCAAGGGGTACCATGCTTTCCACCTCAACACTTGCCCTGGACTGACAGTGTCAGATGCTAGTCATTCTGGATAGCTCGACTGATTAAGCAAGGGATGCTCTAGGTCAACTATTTGATACAGTGCCAGCTACATAGTACCAGTTGAATGAATGGGTGATTAAAAATATCTCATAACTTGTTATTTTGTTACAGTATTGTGTTGTGTGCACTGCATGTTTTTCCCATTCAAGCCTAAAATTAATACAGTCTGACAGTATACTTATCCATATTTTAGGGATTTAAAAAAATACTTTGAGAATCTTTTATCTAATATGTTCCATAAAAAATATAGCATTTGGAATGATACCTCTACCATGTCAATACTGCAGGCATTTTTTTATGGTAATGGGCAGTCATTTTCTCTCTCTGATATAAGCTCCAACTTGAAGCTGACCCCAGGAATGGGAAAACTCCTGAAGTGTGGGTACCAGTACTGTCTGTGCATTTTCTTATTTGAGCATCCGCAGAAAACCACTTCCTAGTTTGGAATGTGGAAACCTAGGTAGATGGAGTCAGTTACTCAGAGTCACACAGTGGGAGTTTGGAGGAAAAGCTGGAAATCAGGCTCACAGCTTAGGCAACTTCAAAGTCATCTTTATGCAGCTGCTGCCTCCCAAGGGCACATAAAGAGCCCCAGAATTCTCCTATTCCCCCGCCCTCCCTCTCTCTCTCTCTCTCTGAGACAAACTACAGAGAGGTGGCTTTTTCCAGCTACTAAGGGATTTCTTTAAATAGTGTCTTGTAGATAACTACATCTCTGTTCTCTGGAGGTTGTGTTACCTGTGTGACCTTTGGACATTGCTGGGGGACATACCTCAGAAGAGCAGCTGGCAGTTTCAGTCTAGAGCATGGAGCCTGAACTCTGAGATCTTGCTGGAAAGGGGGCTATTGTCAGGCTGTAGGTTCAATGGCCATTATTTTTGTTTTTAAAGAAATAAAAGAGTCCAGTGAACTGGAGGAGTGTCTGTGGCCTTTGTAGTGGAGGACTAGACTTGACTTGGAGGGAGGAGGCAGTGACATCTGCACCCCACATCTGTGTGTCCTTTGTGCTTCAGAAGGTATCACTTAATGGGAAGAAAATGTTAGGAGGTGGAGAATTAGAATTTGGAGAGCAAACGAAGGAGACAGCCTATCCAAGTAAGGAATCTTGGAAGGGGAATTCCAGAGTGAAAGACAGATGAAAAATCTTAAACACTTAGGAACGGGAAGCATCTGAGCTAACTGATTGTGGAAATGTCAACTCAGGTCATGCCTGGAATATCTGTTTTGTTCCTTTATATCCTGAGCAGGTATGCCATGATTCCCAGCCAGGCTATTTTTTTCTGAAGAATAAGCAAAATGCCCCAGGTGTACTAAAAGCTTTGAGTACCAGTTGCTGTGACCAAACCAGTGAAATACTTGGGGGAATTCCAAACAGATTTCTTAAGAGAATTTGAAACTTACCTGGTTCAACCACCAACTTGTAAATAAAATTCTTTCCTCTTCATCCCACTGGGCTGATGGGAGGTTCAATGAGCCCTGACCCCTGAACATGGTCCGTGAACCCAGATGCGTTCAAGACAGTAAACACCAGTTTGTTTAGAAAACCTCAATTACTTCAGAGTGTGAACATTAATAAAGGAACATTGGGCAGATGTCTGGTTTGTAAGGAGATTCCCCTCGGGAAACTTTTAAAACGTGTTTTCAAACACACACACACACACACACACACACACACACACACACACACACACTGAAAATGATGTCATATAAAACATTAATAACTTTTCTTGCCTTGGCTATATTACAAGTCTGTAGATTGTGCCTGTCGTTCATTTCTGACAATCAGACCAGAGTCCACCTTTGGACAGATCCAGAAACTCCCGAAATACAGTTGAATTGTTCTGCTTTCAGTCCTAATCAGCTTCAATCTCAAGTGACATAGGCTGGATGACCCTTCCTGTCGGGTTGCTCACAACTCAACTTGTCGCGGCTTTTTCTCTCCCATTTTCTTCCTAAACTAGAAAAACCAAATTAAATTTGAAGAAGAACAAAAACCCCTTTGTATCCTATATGGCTCTTTGTTCCTTAGCTGCTGGCATGTTTTATAGAACCATTTGTATCTGCTTATTATGCTTAAAAGCTGCAAAATGCTAACCACAGTAGGGATGTGTCCCTAGGGTACAAATGTGCCTATTTGGTCCAGTCCTCTTAATCAGGAGGGAACATGAAGATGGGAAGCATCTTCCGCTCCCAGGTGATGTTAATAGGTGAACAGAAACCATGCCCCCTACACGCAGTGAAGCCCTCATCAGGTCCATGCACAGCTTCATCTGTCCTCCATCTTCCCTCAGGCCGGTGGGAAACACGTGGAAAAGACCTTGGAAAACAGGATCTTCTAGAAGTCCCTCTTCCATCAAATCAAATTCAACCCATGTCTGTGTCAACATATGAAATAGAGTTCCCTCCAAAATAAAAGCACGTCTGGTGAAATAGGATGAGTCCTTCCACCTGACTCTTACTTTGAACTGAGTCCCTTCGTGGAGTAGATATATGACTTCTCCTGAGGAATGTTTCCTCTGAGCTTGATCTCTGGTTAGCAAGATGAAGCTTAAGCACAATGGAGCTGTTATAGTTCATTAAGTGACTGAGCGCAAACTAATGGAATTATCCCATGTACCCTACCACGAGCAACATGGATTAGTTCATTTAGTTCATTACAAGTTGTACATACAGTTACATATCACTATTGTACATTCTAAAGAAAGGATCAGATTCCCTAACTTGACCAAAGTCTCAAGGGTAAAAAGAAAGACCCTGGGATTGTTCCGTCCAGAGACAAGAGAGTTGCCTAAGCAAGAAAGCAGGAGTTCCATGGATACACGTGACTACTCCCTTCCCCCATCACCTCTAATTGTCTACACCTGGTAGCTCAGGCAGCAAATGTTTGCAGGAGTTGTGGGGTGGGCTGGCCAAGTGTGTAACATCACTGCTGGAAGAACAGGGGAACCTATGCCCTTCTGACGTGGTTCTTTCAGGCCTCTGAGTTTCCTTCTGGCTTTTGCCCAGGAGCACGGAGCAGCACAGGATGGGAAAGCAGATGATGTTTTTTCTGCCTTGCTTAGCTGCAGATTTGGGCCCAAGGCCCCTTCTCATTCTCTGTCGCTGTCCTTTTCCCAGACAGAAGAAGCCAGGCTCCTACTCTCATTCAGCTAAGCAGAGACACACCCAGCACTCTAAGCCAGATGGAAGCTCCATAACAGAATGGCCCAGGAACCTATTTGGGACATCAGGAACTCAAAGACACATTTCTCATGGCTTACTCTCTTTTTTTTTTTTTTTTTTTTTTTTTGCCATAGAAATACTAAACAATAAGCTATGAAGGATGAGAATTCTTGCCCCCATGATAATATCCAAGATCTTGTACATCTTATACATGCACTTTAACTCTGCACTGAACTACCATAGCCACAGCCCAGATTTTATCTGAAGAGAGGCATCCCTTAGTGAAGCCTCTCTTTTATGACCACAGTGTCAGAGGGCCCTGAAAGGAGTGTTCTCAGGTCTGCCCTTGACTCTCATTTACCAGTGACTTTAGGCAACCTCAGAATCTGCATGGGTAAACAGATCTTTGCACTCTGATCCCCGAGGTCCCTGCTCATGGGAATGATGCCAGGGGTCAGCCCTTCCTCCTCTGTTCCACGCCCACATAGAAGTTATAAACTCCTCCTGGGAGGGAAGCAAGAGCAGGGGAATGAATGCATGAGACGCTGTTGGCTTCCACTCAGCAGGACCAGCCAACATCTGTGCTGGATATAAGGGACTTTGGTTGCTTTTTACCCGTAAGGTCTCAGCTTTTCTTATGTAGGGAGTGGACAGCTAATAGACTCTCTGAAAGAACAGTGGGGTGATAATGAGTGATAGGCACTTTCTTTAGCAGAGCTTAGGTTAATGAAAACGAACATTATTAAAGCGATGCCATGATTCATTTGCTGTCACTGTGCCTCCTTCAGTGAAGGCTGCCATTGATAGAGGCACAAAGGCGACAATTGCCCCAAATCTAGCCTAGTCAAACAAACAAGCAAACAGAAAACAACTCTGAGCCTGTGCTCGCCCAAGCCTTTTTGGCTGCCCGTGCTGATGTTTTAAATATGATGGCTGCTGGCCAGTGGAAACAGCCGCCTCTCAAAAGCCCAGTAATGTGGTGGGCTCTGTGTGAGGTTACCAGTGAACCTCCTGCAATCAAATAGGTGATCGGCACATAGTAGGTCCTCTGCGTAAGCTAAAGAAAAATCCACAGACTATCCTGAAGGAATAGATACATTTGACATTGATCTGTACCATTAGTTTAAATAGAGAAGATGACCTGAAAGAACGTGCTTTTGCAACTGAATACCAGCCTCTCTTTCACTGACAACTTTTAAGAATATTCATTCCTAAGACTTAAATATATGGTCTGAATGTAAGAAACTGCCTCACTGAGCCAAGAGAAACAGGACATCACTTTCGCCAAACAAGCAAGTTACTGTGGTTCAGGGCCTGCCTTCAGCAAATGTACTTGGAAGCCCTCCATCATTTACACCTTTCTCTTCCCTGGCCATGCCCACTTCCAAAATCCGTGCACCCCTGTTTCGGGGATCCACTGGTTGTAAACGGACACATCATTTCTCTTACTAAAAGCAGCTTAAAGAATGCATTTAGACCATTAACTCTTCTTGCAAATAAAAGAAATTGTCACCGTGACTCTTTGAATCTGAATGCAAAGTAAAACTTAAATGGCTGCCTCTGTCTGCCTTTGTACATAAACCACAAAGTCATTAGAGTTATTAGTTGCTATTAAGCCCATTGGCACATGCACAATTAATTTGGTATTTTAGAAATACTGACTAGGGGAGCAGTTTATTGCTCTTTGTTTTTCTTTTTATATTAGAGTTGAACATTCAAATAGAAGACTGTTATGTTTGCTTGTGTGTTCTCAGAGATTTCCAGAGTCTCACCCCACGGCAATTGTCCTTTTTCTTAGGGCTTGTATTTGGAGTTATTCTTGGCATTCAAGTGTTTGGTAAACCTCATGTATTAGTTAGGTTGGGTCACCACTGTGACCAAACGCCTGACAAGAAGCATCTTGACAGAGGAGGAAGAATATATTTTGGTTCAGAGTTGGGTTTACTGTCCACATTTTCAGAGGAGGGATGGCGGTAGGCAGCGCCATGGTAGTGAGAGCCTGAAGCTAGAGCTTCACACTTCCTTACAGCCTGGCAGGACAGAAAGTAGATGAGGAGCAATGCCAGCCTGGAGCAGGATTTTTCATTTTCCCCCATTTTATTCATTCTGGCTCCCAGCCCATAGAATGATGCAGCCCATGTACAGGCTGGGTCTTTCCGCTCCCATTAGACCTCTCTGGAAACACAAGCTGAGAAGTGTCTATAGATGACTTTAAATCCACCAAAGTTAGTAGTTTAGATTAGCCATCACCCTCCCTTGTTTGGTTTTCAGAGTGTGGTCCATTAAAGTACATTTTTTGAAGCTCATGTCAATGTGAACCATGGAGTGACAATGAGTCTCTGTCTTTGCTACTGTTTTCACCGTGGTGACAAAATTTCTGAAAAGGGTGCCGTAAGGAAGGGAAGGGTTGATTTTGGCTCATAGTTTGAGGGGATCCAGTCTGTCATGAAGAGACAGCATTGCAGCAGGTGCCTCCATGGTGACAGGAGAGATTCTTCACCTTCTCACGTCCTAGAGAACGATGAAGCAGAGAATGATAGGAAATGGGACTTCCTCATAAGCCCCCAAGGCCTGCCCCTAGTGACTCTATACATGAGCTGATGAGGGGCATTTCAACACAGAACATTCTTGTTGTAATAACAGTCGCTGGATCCCTTTGGTCTATAGGAGAAGGTAAAGCCTGGGAGGTCACTCTATTCATGGATCTAGGACATTGAAATCATTTGAATTAAGTACTGACTGCATAGTTTATGATGGTGACTTCATCATATAACCAGATGCAATAGACATATTTTGATATTTTCTGGTTGTTAAATTACTAGTATTTTTTGACCACTAGGAAATCTAATGCAGATAACATAAGGAGCATTAGTTTTACAAGAAGATTCGATATTTACTGCCCCTTATATTAATTGACTTCACTCAGTGTCTCACTTGATCCTGAAAGCAGTTTGATTGGGTAGAGTCCCAGCAGAGATCTTTCCATTTTATTGGTGAAAAAATGTAAAGATTAAGCCTTTAGTTCACAGAAGTCTTGAGTGGCCGAAATTCAAATTCAAGTTTATCTGACTCAGAAATCACATTTTTAACCCTATTATCTGGAGCCAATTTATGTTCTATAGTTCAGAAAATATCACATTTCTGGAGACACAAAACTGTCTCTCATCAAGTCCACACTATACCTCTCTTATGTCCCATGAGACATAAGTGGTACAAGAAATATGAGAAGCAGTTCATTGGTGACCCTCCTCTGCATGGGGGTTGGACCTACAATCACTGCTTCTCTTTCCAGCCTCCCCACTCAGAGCCTAGTCCCAACTTGTCTTCTAACATGAGCAACTTGGCACAGAAGTAGGTAGGCCTCACTTTCACCCCCAAGGCTGCTTTTCACTGAACTAGAAGAAATACCAGTGAGAGGGTTTCTTGACAATGGGAATTTCACTTTCTCATTGAGGACTCCACACTGCACATAATAATGGTAGCCAAGATTCTGGAGAGGTTTGGTTTGCTGTGGCCCTGAAAACTTCATGTAGTCAAAGTGTCCTTAGCACTATTTTAGAAAATTTGGTTTCTCGTTAAGGTGA
>CABHPH010158556.1:5063-95020 GCA_902168325.1 Peromyscus nudipes
CTCTGAATACGGCTGTCTTTTGTTTGCCCTCTTGCATCTATCTCTGCTCCATTTTTTTTTTTTTTATTGCTTGAAGTTAAGAGATCACAGGGCTTGTTTTCTCCTGACGCCCACCTCTCCTGCCTCCCTTTCTCCGCGATGATGGCCAGCTATGGCCTGAGCGAGGTGAACTTCACAGAGACCAGTAGCTGCCCTAGGGCTGTGCCGCTCAGCTAATGGGACTCAGTCAGCCAAACTTCAAAAGCCGGAGCTGTGCGTTCGGCCCAGCTGCCTACCACCCCCTTCAGCCTCAGGAGCAAGGCTGTGGCCTTACAGGAGCTTTGAAGTTCCATTTGCTTCTCCCCCTTGAACTCCCACCAGTTTAGGGTGCAGCTGAGTGTTTAGCAGGAAACGACACCATTTCTCCTCTTTGGCGTCATTTGAAATACTCAGTTTCCAGCCTCCGGTCCTTTGCTTTGGTGGGTGGGGATGCCGGTCTGCCAGGAATTTATAGCATGTGGGCAGTTCGTTATCGCTTGTCGAGGGTGGGGGTAAGTAGAGTGGGAGGCTCACTTTGGACACGTGACCCTCAAAGCGCATTCCTGTGCTCATATGGTTCATTCTGTGTCTAGGAGACTCATGGGAAGTTTAAGGCACATGAGAACTGTACTTTCTTCCTGCTTGGTTTTAAGACTCTTAGGTCTTAGTATGCAACAATCCTCACTATTCTGAATATTGTTAGTGCCCGGTTTACTGATTTATAAATTATTTTTTCTTAGGCATAATGATTGCTCTTAACTAGATTGCCAGAGAAGCGCTGTTTTAGCAAGCACTGGATATCCAGGGCTACCGTAAACCGGACAGTGAAGAAAAGTTTACAGACAGGCCCACGCACAGGACAGAGACCATTGATTATGGACAAGGGACTCACAAGAGTTGGGGTACATACCTGGGTCTTTCCCTATGAACCTCAGATACAGGTTCCAATGTATACATCTTATTACATGAGATTTTGGAATCTTGAAGCAATTTATCTGTTATAAATAATAAAAAATTCAGATCTTTATATTAGTCAGAAAAAACAAAAACAAAAACAACCCAAACCTGTCATATGACTTGTAAAGTGAGACAGACTGTTGTAGGGAGTTCATTTTTGGGGACCTGTGCATATCTTCCTTGAATACGTAACATATGGCGGGATGCCTCACATATTCTTAAAGAGACTGCAGGTCTCCCGTCCTGCCCGCCCCTCAACTGTCCCCCTTTGGCTGTCACTACCTGAGGGACCTGGGCTTTCTTTGTTGTCTCTAGAGGACATGAATGAACTTTGGTAAAAGCAACATTGGAGCCGTTGTGGGCACAAATCCCAACCAATGTAACAAATTTTCCAGCTGTGCTCACCTCTGTCTTCAAGGTAAACAGTCCCCTACTACTCTGAGCCAAGACCCGGTCACTAGGCTTTCAGAGTGTGGCTGGTAAATTCATGACAAGAACAAGCCCTGGAAAAAGGGGATCCCAGAAGACTGCCCTCTGTTTGGAGGGGTGTGAGTCCTCCTTTTTGGCAAGAAAAAGCAATTAAAAAAAAACCCACAGAAATAAAAATGATAATTCAGTTATTAGAAGGGTTAAAAAATTCTGCAGCTTTAATATTACTGTTTAAAAATATGAACACTGTATGACTAGACAGGATGTTAATGACTTGACATTACAAAATTTATTAAATTTATTTTTAAAGTGGTTTGGTTCCCCCTTTCAAATGCATGAAGCGTGTGGGAGTTGGAATAGATCTGCCCCAGGCTGCCAAAACAAATTTTTAATGGAACTGGAGTCCTTCAGGGATTGTCCTAAATCCACATAATATTCTTAAGTCCTGGTGTTTGCACTGGGACCTGTGTATTAGCAGATGTACGTGTGAATAATATACGTATATCCATCCATCACCCTGCTGACTCTACATCCTCAAGGGCTGCTGTACATCAATTATTCCACCTCAGGGGGTAGAGAGATATTTGGGCTAGCATTGACCTCCTTTTCAATCAGGGCCTCCAAACAGTATGTTCTGGAAGTCAAACAGTCCCTTCAGACAGAACCTCTGTTTGAGAATGCGTTTGGCCTGATGTCACCATGCTGAGAAGTCAATGTGATTACCTGTGTCAGGTGTGGAGGCAGCAGCCAGAGAAGCAAATGAAAATCCCGTCACTCAGAGTCACCGTCAGCATCCGGGATCTGTCCCATCTATCTACATCTTGCATAAGTTATTAGCCAGTCTATCAGGAAAGACTGTCGACCTCGGTGAGCTGCATCTACTTTCAACACAAAAGCAACTCTTTGAAATAAATTATAAGTTGCTTGAGGAGCTAGATCCCCTTTCAGAGTTTTGGAGCCATTTTTATGAAGTGAGGTCTTGGGACCAAAGCCTCCTGAGGAGGAATGGAGATTTTTGTCTTTTTTGTCTGTCAGTTTTAAAGGAAAACAAAGAAAAAAAAAAACATGGTTTTGAATAAAAAAAAAAAAAAAAACAAACAAACAAAAACAAACCAAAAACCAGAAAGCAAACTTGGAAGTTATTTATTTTCTTCAGTGCACAAATTTCTCTTCTTAAGCTTCTGATATCATAGCTGAAGGTGTGTTACAGATTGTTGTGACTGATAAGTCAATGACAAAGGTAGCCACTTCGTTTTGCTGGGAAAATGCACAATTGTGGTAGGGGCTGACCATTTATTTAATTGCGTGGTAAGTACCATATGATGAGAGGGTAAAGTTAAATTGATGATTCAGGCTACCCCAGCCAGGGTACAGTTTACATGGCAATTATGCTGGGTCATCTAAGTGTAATTGGCAAGTAATTTTGTAAGCGAAGGAACATGACAGCTCATTTACATGGTGTTCACTGAGTAAAATTTGGGGACATTTATCAACCACTCTAGAGTGCAGAGTGATTGCGTTGATATCCCCGGATGCTGCAGGCCGTCGTACGCCTGTTTGTGGAATGAGTCTTGAGGCTCGCACTCCCAGTGGTTAGTTGTGTGCAGTGTGCTAGCTAGGCCTGTTCACTCCAGACTGACTGAAATCACAGCTCTTTTCTCAAGGAGCTCCTGGGTGGGAAACAAACACACCAATAATTTTAATGGAGCATGGTAAATGGAGGCTGGAGCTTGCAGAGGTGCTGTGGATGTATGCTAAGGGAGGGCGAGCTTCTATGGCGGAAGATCAGGGAAGCCTTGCTAGGGACGGTGACACCGAATGGAATTATGGGGCTTTGCTGAAGCAGCTCTTGGCCAGGCAGAGGCACAGCGGGAACAGACAGAATCCCAGAGGAGCCAGTAGACTACGGTGGAGGACTCTCAGAGTTGACCTGCGACAGGACCTGCAGTCAGGTAGGGGCTGAGCCTGACACCTAACCCTGGCCGGCCATTCAAGGACTTAAGAAGAGGTGGGTCTCTGTCTAGATGTTTTGAAGACAGATTGTTTGGTGTAGTGACAATTACTGTGCCATTGTGAGATACTAAGCTCTGTTCTCGGCGTACCGAGGGATTTTTATCTTTATTCCCACCCAGGAAATAGGCACTAACATTCCTTTTACAAACGAGAAAACTAGATAGACAGAGGTCGCCCAAAGTTACACCGAGGGATGGAAGAGCTGGGATTTGAACATCCCTGTCCTCCAGTTCTGAAGCCCTTGCTCGCCGCAAGCCCTAGCCCGCATCATGCCGTTGGCTTCCTTAGCACAGTCCCCTGGAATTCCAGACTAACTCTGTTCTACGGCCACCACTCCCACTGGGCTCTGAGCAGTCTGCGAGGCTGGTGACTCGCCATTCTGTTGATAGGCACATCTCCAAGGTCGAGATAGCCAGTGCCTGTGTTGTCACTGACGCACAGCGGTTGTGTAGCGTTGAGGTCAACCTAACAAGTGAGGTGATGAACGCTCGGAACTGAGGCAGTGTCAGTGTGAAGAGGGGTGGATGGAGACAGAAATTGGCTGGGCTCGGTGATGGATTGGGCTTATGGATCTTGTTGGCATATTCTTGCATCACTTCTGATTTCTAACCAATACACCGGATGACTTGGCAAAAGAATCTGAGGACCAGGGAAGTTCACACTGCTCTCCACGGAGCTCTTAAATTCCTGGGAAGAACTATGTGGGTTCAGGATAAAAGTTAGAAGAGACTTCCCCAGAAGTGGCTAAAAATAGAAGGGACAGTCTGGGGACAGAACCGCCCTGGGGTAGATGAGCGGTTGGATGGCCTTTGGGAGTCTTCTCTCTTTGAAAATTCTTTAGTTTAAAGTAAATAAAACTTCTCCTGTTTCCTTTCCTAAACTGCCTGGATGAAAAAAAAAAAGATAAAAATCAGACTACTCAAGGACTGGAAAATATTGAGTCCAAATGCCTTGATTATAGATAAAGGAAGGAAGCCCAGAGGGTCCATGATTCATCCGAGGCTACACCCCCCAGGGAGAAGAGGACAGGGTCATTGGCTTCTCTTCCTATGTCTCAGATAGTAACATTTTTGTTTTTGGTGTCCTTGTGAAAGCCACTGGTAGATAGTAACACAAAACCAACAGAGACTTGGTATTTGTCTCTAGGGAAATTAGAGTATTAACAATAAGGGATGCCTGTCACATGGCTACCTAGGACATTTAAGACATTGAGAAGGGAATTTAAAAATCCCAAAGAGGAGTTAGAGAGATGGCTCAGTGGGTAAGAGCATTTCATCGGCAAGCGTGAGGACCTGAGTTCAAATACTCAGGAGCCACATAAAAAGCCAGGCCTGGCTGCACACGCCAGGAGCCCCAGCAATGGAGAACAGATTCCAAAAGCTCAGTTGGCAGGCAGCCTAGCTCGGAGGATGAGCTGGATCAAGTGAGAGACCCTGTCTCAAGGTAATTAAGAACAACAGAGTAAGACATCTCACATGCTGCCCTCCACAGAATGTGCACAGGGCCTGTGTAATGAACACTCACGTGCATGCAACACACAGCTATACCACACATACACAACATAACGACACACGCAAACCACACACACACACACACACACACACACACACACACACACAAAATCCACACGGATTTGTTTTAGGGGTTTCATTGTCAATTATACAATTCTAATACTTTGCATTCACTGTCTCTATACTCTAGTATTCTTTTCACTTAATGTGTCAATGAAACCCCTAAAACATAACCTGCTTCATGAGCTCTGACCGTGGTAACCCCTGACCCCACTGTCCTCAGATGATACTAACATTCTTTAGGTTTGTTTTCTTGCAGTCATCTTTGTCTTTGTAATGAGATTATTGACATACTAACATCTATAATCTTATCAATATAATTGGAGCCATTTTTGTTTGTACATTCTATACAATAGCACGGACTGCCTAGTCATCATTTAAATTGCAGTAGACTATCTTACCAGCTTCCAAGAGGTACTTAAATATTTACAGAAAGAGCTCTCATTCTTGACTCACGGGGTGTTTTGAAGGATGCGCTTTACACTGTGAGCACCTATGCATCTAGCTTGTGTGGATGGCATTGTGGAGCCGTGAGCAGGAGCTGCCGGGCTCCTTGTGGTGACTAACTCGCTTCCTTGCCAGGGGCCCTCTGAGAGTACCAACAGTGCTTGTTTGGCCGGTGCAGAGCAGGTCCTGGGCAGAGAGACAGTAAGTGAGTTCAAGCTGTGGCTTTTCTAACTAAACACATACTTCCCCCCTGCACTTGTGAAAAGGCATGTTCTCGTTTTCCAAGGGAGCGAAAATCTTTGTGTGAAGAAGTGTCACCCGGTGTCGTCCTCATCATCCACACCATCTCTTCAAGTGACAGTGGGAGGAAGAGTTCATCAGTTCAACGTGCCTTTCACATTTGGAGACTCCTGACTAACAACCTCTGGAATTCATCATCAGAGCAGCCAGAGAGCTCAATTCTGGCACACGCTGCTCTCACGCATGGAGAAAAACTTGAAAAGACAGAAGATTTGCTCCAACTTTCTTTCTTCTGTCCATTTAGAAGAAAAAGCATACCTTTTTTTAATTAAAAAGACTATGCTCACACAGAAACATCTGGCCCGTATCACCACGGCAGCCTCCTGAAATGGCCTGCTTGTCTCCAGTGTGTCCTTTTAAAAATCGAGTCTACATGCAGCAGCCAGCAAACCCTTCCTAGCTCATAGATCTGCATCAGTCGCTCCCATCCCTGGCCATATTCTTCACGGCTCTGTCATGATTCTTGGGGTCAGGTCCTGTGAGGTCCCCACTGCTCTCTCCCCTGCCTGCAGCCTGCCCCAGCCACATGGAGCACTCAGGGCTCCTTGCTTCTGCTTCTCTGAAGGGCATATCCAGACCTGTGTGCAAGTCAGTTTATCCCTCATAAGCTGTCTGCAGGCCGTGCTGAGACTGGATCTAATGGGCTCCCACAGCCCCTATCCAATAGCACTGGCCTTGTGTAGTATGTTTTAATTCAAACAATCAAACTTGAATCTTATTGGACAAGGCTATTATTGCTAGATTTCGCTTGAGGCAAATAGCTCCACCACTTTGTATCTCACATCAAATCCCACTTACACATGTGTTCTATGCTAGGTCATAGGACTACACTTGTATTTATCTCCATGACTAAGTGGACCAGACTGTAAGCTGCCTGAAGACTGGCATTATGCACTGGTAATTTTTATATATGTAAACCTAGTAGGAACTGCTCGATAAATATATTGATTCTATAAACCCATGCCTTATTTAAAAAAAAAAAAGTAAGATTCACTCAAGAAAGGCATGTAGCTCTTTTTGGCACTTGTGATGCTTCATAAGCATCCCAAGACTCATGGTGCTCAGTGGACCTGGCAGATACACACAGGACCCATAGGGTGGCTGAGTGTCGCTGTATGACTTTAGGAAGATGGGACCGCTTTGGACATTTAAGCCTTTGCATGCAGTCATTCCCAAATCTCCAGTCCTAGGCTATCCCCGCAGAAGCGATCATTTCTATGTTCCATGGTGATTTCCTTTATTTCATCCCATATGCACGTCTGCGTGGTCTGCTTTGTCAGGTCTGGTCATGACTCAGGTGTAGTCAGGGGCGTAACTGAATTTCCAACACATTCAGAGCTATACAAGCTGATCATACCAGATGTTGTAATAATGCCATTGCCCATTGGTTAATTTAGGATAATAGTTTTGATAATCCAGCCATTGGATCTTCTTTTTAAAAATATGTTTTGAAAACTGACATTTTATTTATTTATCTTGTGTCCGTGTGTGTGGGTGGGGGTGTGCATACCGTGGTGGGGGTCAGAGGACACTTTTGTCCTGCTGGTTCTGTCCCTGTACTAGAGATCAAAGTCAGGTTATCGGGTTTGGTGGTAGCCACCTTAACCCTCATTAATATTTTGCTTGTCCCAACACTTTATTTATAATTAACGAATTAATTCCCTTTTGTGTGTATATGAGTGTGAGTGTGTAAGCCAGAGGAAAACTTGCAGGAGCCAGTTTTCTCCTGCTGCGTGGGCCCTAGAGCTGAAGGCATCAGGCTTGTGGGCAGGTGCCCTTGCCCACAGAGCCATCTCAGCCCTTCACTGAGTTTTTCCTTCATCCTGCTTACTCTCTTCCTGTCATTCAGTGACATGCTGCTTTAAGGACACTGACAAAGAGTCGGTGTTCCCTTGGATCCAGGCCACGCGTGTCTGTGGCATTTCACATAACCAGTGACATAGGATCATGGAGCATGCCCATGCCAATGTTCTTGCCACAGTTTCAGTCTCTAGAGAACTCTTTGCACTGCCAGGGAGTGGTGCAGGTGTGGCAGAGGACTGAAGATACCGTAGGCATCCTGGGGAAAATATGCTAACAGTGTAAAGGATGGAGACGTGTCCGGCTATCAGCCTGAAGACAAGAACAGACTCAGAAAAGAAACAAAACCCTTCTTTAGGGAGAAGTGGGGGCGGCCCAAGGACGGCTTACTAAAGAATCCTTTAACAGCCTGGAATCCTACTGACAATTTTGTTCATGTGCCCGCTGGGCTGCCTTCTTGGGGGCCTGGTGTGAATTCCGTGCCTGATATTATTAATGGTTAATGGGCGTACCTGAAATCGAGCAATAATGTACCATTTGGGTAATAGTTATATTAAATGGTTCTTCTAGATAACATTGAGCTTATCAGATTATCTCGCTCCTAATAACAAATACCTTATCTTTTCCGATTTCCTAATCAAGTGTTTCCACATCATCCCGAAGTGTAGCCATTTCCAGCTGCATCCACACTGTACTCTCAGCTTCAATGATGTCAAATTGCCAGCCTCCTCCCAGGCCCCTCTGTTCTCTCTGGCTCTGAGGCACGGGCCTGGTGTGCCTCTTTGAAGGCTGGTCATCATCAGCCATTTGATACAGGTGAATAGTGAGTCCAAGACAGACAGCACCAGGCTGAATTTAGAGCGATGTAGATTTTTTACAACAGGTTTCTCCCTGAAGTTTGGTGCTTCTGAAGTAATCACGTAGATTTGTCTTTTCCATGCTCCCTTTTCTGAGACCCGTGTACTCCAGTCTGAGTGGCATTGCTTCAGTGTGGAGGAGCCCCAGGGCAGGGACAAAAAACAAAGATGTTATGCCTCCCTGTAAGGTATAAACATTTAGTAATCCACAGGTACTGCCTTAACTGGACTGATCAGAAGTATTAAGGATACTGAAGCAGTGGCTCCACAGATAACAGATTTACTGCTTTTACAGAGGACCCAGATTCTGACTCACAACCATCTATAATTTCATCTCCAGGGGAACCAGTTCCCTCTTCTGGCCTCCACGGGCACTGCATGCACAGGGTGCACATACATACACACAGGCAAAACACCCCTACACATCACATAAATACATTTAAAAATATTCTTAAACAATTATCTATGAGAGGACCATCAAGATTCCTGAACACTTCATATTTTATTCAGCTGCCTACCTGTAGCAGGAGGAACAAATGTAAGAAATGCCGAGCAGTGCGTAGGGAGCCAGATATGGTCATTTTCTAGAATGTTGAGCTGAAATGTTACTGTATCTTATGAGAGAAGGTTGGCTGACATAATTCATCATTTTGAATTGCTTTGGTTTGAATCCTTTGCTCTATGCTGCGTCTCATATTTCTCTCATTTTCGGGTTTTCTTTTCATTCTGACTATATCTGTGGGACTTTAAAAAGACACCTTTCTCCAGGAAGAGAAGAAGAGCTCACACTCACCTCTGAGCATCCATGACAACCCACCCTGTACCCCCCCCAAGTTCAGGTGCCCATTAAGGCCAGAATCCATGCTTTTTGGTCTCCAAGTCTCCATTGGCATTATGGAATGCGCACAGTGTGTGAATTACTGAATGAAGACCCACTCTCATAATTTATGATTATCCAACTTCAATTCAAATTAAATCCAGCGTGGAGTTATCGTAACCTGTGTCATGTTGCTTAATATCAAGCATAGTACAATATATTCACATATTGTCCCATGATGTTTAATGAAAGAAAACACCTTGTGTATTTTGGAACCTTATCATGAAAATCCAAAATTTAGTGTACTGTGTTTCCAGTTGGCCAAGTTGAGGGATGGGTGCTTGCCCGAAAGACTAATGATTGATTCTGTTGCTGATAGGTACCATAATTTCCCTCCAATGGACTCCTGTGGTTGGAATCTCTTATAACATTTCAGAGCTGAAAGGTTTTTTTTTTTTGAAACCATCAAAAAACCAAATATTTGAATTTCTTATTTAAACAGAAGCCCTTCTTCTTCCCCCACCCCCAGCTAGAGAACATTACTGATCACACTCAGCAAACGTTGACCATGCCCACAAACTAGTGAATCACTTGTGTGTGACGTGCATACTCGCAATTCTTTAAATTGTGTACAGTTTGGTAACTAAAGATGGAAAGAGAGCAGCAGATCTGTGATAAATTCTACAGTAGAATCACATAAGGAGCAGAAAGGTAGGAGAGAGAACCATCGCAGAGAGCGTCAGAGGAGGTGTCCCGGAAGCAGTGACCAAGTTTGTTATGAACCGTGAGGGAAGTCAATGACTGTCACGAGGGGAAATGCTCATGGTGTACTTGGTGTGTTTATTAATAAGACAACATCACATCTTAAAAAATAAGTTTTTAAAGACAAAACCCCAGAAAGCATTAAACTCCCCAGTATCGCCCCTAACTGCACCTCTCCCTTCTGTGGTTCATGAAGAGTCAAGGCACAGAGATGGATCAAACCATGCTGTATTAGTGGATGCATATATGTGCACATAAGGCTACTGTGTTTTTCTGCTGACAACTTCTATGGTTTCATAACCACCTAAGAAAAGCTCACATGTGCAGGTGGGGATTCATTGCATTTTACTGAACACTGCTACCCTCGATATAACCTATGGGTATGACTTTTCATAAAAAACTAATGAATTTCTAGGTTTGGTGAGCTGCTTCCAAACAGATGCACTATGCTAATCTAACGGACACATTTAGAGCCTGGACCCCAAATATCAATAGCTTTTAGTATTGCAAATTAGTCTGTCTGTTGGGTAAATTGGGCTGTGTGGTTCTTGATAAAAAGTAGCAAGTGATTCTGCACCCATGAATGTTGTATGTAACGGCCTCGCTGGAGCCTGATGACTGTGTGCTTCTTTGCAGAGTTTTAAGTTGAACGTGGACAGTCACTGTGCTCTCAAGGAAGCCGTGGAGGAAGAAGGACATCAACTCCTGGAGCTCATTGCATCTCACAAAGCAGGTAAATCCTCCTGAAATATTGCGAGTCTTTATGTCTCCAGACTATTAAGAATGAAGAAGCATTGCTGTAAATTACTGCATATATTCACTTCCTTATGTATTATTAATATTTACATTATCAGATTGACCTTCAAGATTTATAAATGTTTCATATACTGCATACAATGCTGTGATACTTATAAGATGAAATACTGCCTCCAACGGTCTGTTCATTTTATTTGGGGCTTGCCATTCGCCTGAGTTCCAATTGAAATCACATTCCTGAAAACTTCACATTGACATGCTTTTTGATGTAGGAGCTCTGGAAATAACATTAAGATAATGAATGAGAGCCGTTCTTATAGACACAAGGCATATGCACTAGGGTGTACATAGATATCATTATGGATATAAGGCAGGCTGTCCATAGACATCTGATTATTTCTGTGCCAGTTCACACATGTGGATGTTTGGCATATTCTCTGTAGGTCTTTGCATTAGCAGGGGCTTAGGCCTTCAACCAGTTCTTAGACCAACATTGATGCATTTATGAAGAATGTATTATAAATAAAAAACAGTTTTTTTGTATGGTCCCACTTATCTGGATAGTTGAAGACCATAAGACAGGGTGGGTTAAAGCTTGTTTGTGTTCTTTTGTTTCTTTTTTTTTGTTTGTTTTTTGCTTGCTATGTAAACAGGAAAAGAACAGCATTAAGCAGAAGTGTTAATGTCAAAGACTGCTGTCTTGATTCTGGCCCGTTTACTGTATGTCCCATTGAATTACCTGTATCTGTTTCCAGACATGTTTTTGATCATTATAAAATCTCCACACAGATAAACACAGGGCCTTGTGCTGGAGGTGTGAAGCTATAGTCATGGCATCTATACATCACAATCTCCCCCCCCCCCCACCCCCCGCCACGGTTCTCACCAAACCAGAGTCGGCGTCAGTTTCTGCCCGGGCCTGTTCTCTTTTTGTGGTGTTAGTATCTTAGAATTGCCAGTATCAGTTCTGAGTGACAGATGGCAGGTAGTGGTGAGGTCGCTGAAAAGCGTGGATGTGGTTTGGGATAGCCACCCAGCTCTCTGGGTAGCAGACAGTGGCAGGTAAAGATGCAGCCGGGCCCACAGCTTGTGCTTTCCTTTGGGGAAGGACTGAAGGACATGCTGAAGATGATTGCCAGTCAATGGAAGGAGCTGCAGAGGCAAATCAAACGGCAACACAGCTGGATTCTCAGAGCTCTGGACACCATCAAAGCAGAGATACTGGCTACTGATGTGTCTGTGGAGGACGAGGAGGGGACGGGAAGCCCCAAGGTAAGTGGCTTGAAGTTTGCCTTAGTCCTCTTATTCCTGTCTTCTTTTGAACTAGGCACCACTGAAGTTTTCTTTCCACCCCTAAGGCTCTTCGTTTCTAGTGAATAAACTTTGTAACTCCTTCCCCCCTCTCTCCTTCCATATCTATAGATATATAGATATATATAGCTTGGCTGAAAACAAAACAAAAGGCAAGAACTTTCAAGTTCTCTGGGAAGAGGTCTTTTTGTGCAAAGTAGCAGAGCCGAAGGGGGACAGGATTCTAGGGGTGGGAGGAAGGGGGGGGAGGCATAAAACATTTAGTAAACAAAACATAAAGCATCTTTAACATGAATAATCAGAATGGTTTTAAATTGTTTTGTTGCAACTATAAATCACTATAATCAGTGCAATCACTCAGCTCTGACATCCATTAGCCGCTTGGTTACAGCAAATTAACAAAGAAGAGAGAAAGTGATTCATTATCTCATTCCTGTTAATGACTATCAGATGCATTGCCTAATTAGGGGATGGTCATTGTAGTGCGAAGAAGGTCATATGCTTTGCTACAAATCTTTTTGCTCTGAGTGTAAGTTTTCCATAATGGTGCATGCGCCGCATACCGCAAGTATTTTAAAAACGGGTATTGGCATGTTTTGATTATCCATTTAGATTTACAAAATAGCCTGTGAGACATATGCCACTGAACACCAACTGAAGTGCCTTTTAATACAGACTGCTCCTGTTGCAAAGGTATCCTTTGGACCTAAAATGTCGAAAACAATTTTATTAATTCCACAGTTTGTTATAGTTTCTCATTTTGTGGCAGGAAGTCCAGAAATCCATTTCGTAGTAGACTTAGGATCCAAGCATACTGTAGCATGGAGGGGAACAGATGGAAACGTTCATAGATTCTATTCCTGGCATGGACACAGAGAGAGTAACATCATCAAATCACATTTCTCCATGGGCATTGTGCTCAGAGCAAGCTAGCAACTACTTTGCCCTCTGAGACTCGGATTCCTCAATAGAGGCAGAGCTGGGACCCAGACCAGCCCCACAATGGGGAGACCATGCAGCCAGCTCAGAGCTCAGAGGGCACCCTTTATCTGTTGGAAACAGAAGTGAGTGGCAAGATCTGTCCCACCAGAAGGTCACATTTCCGGGAAGGAAGTGGCTTGGCACAGGAGCACATATTTTAGGAAGTGATGTATTCAGAGGTTCAAAGCTGCGGCTAACACCAAGGACTGGAGTGTAGTCAACAGACATCTCCAGACAGAGAAAGCAGACCCCAGGGGGAAGTTGACTGGCCAAGGCTTTCACTGTGGAAGCAGCGCATGAAGGATGAGAAAGGGCACGGCTAAAATCTGGGTTGTGTTTTATTTATTTGACAAAAAGAGGGGTTTTGGTGTAGCCTAGAGGTGGAGGACTTGCCAAGGATGCATGGGGACCTACGTTACATGGCCAACACCACAGAACAAGAAGGAACTCCCTCTACCTCCTTCAGTTCTGCACAAATGCTGCACAAGGCTGTTCTGCATTTGTGCTGTAGTCCTCATTTAACATCACAACAAACACGAAGGAGTTCGACCTGAACTCCTTCCCGCAGAAAAAGAGGCCCCTGAGAGATTAACCAATTTTCCTTAAGGGCACACAGCTGCTAAGTCTCGGGGCTGGGGTTTGAATCTGCACTTTGAGCTTAGATGCAGGGTTCCCTCACCGCCTACCCTCGGCTCCCTGCTGGCTGGCGGGGCTTGGGCTGCCCATGTGGGCAAGCTTTTGGGGTGCTTTTGAGACTGTGGCACAAAAAACAACAAGGGGGACAGCAGAGGTCGGATAGAGGAAGGGACACAGGGAAGGAGAGGAAGGGCTGCTCTGAGGGAGTGAGGGTCCATAGACGGGGTGATGTGGTTGGAGGCAGACTGGGGAGGAAGCTGCTGGCCTGTTGTAGGTAAGGGGAGGGTTCTGAATAAATGGGAAAATGACCCTGAGTTTCTGTGTAAAGATGCATTCTCAGCTGTGTATCAGGTACAGGGCAAGGGTGGGCGGCTGGAGTGAGTGAGGGTGACCAAGGGACCTCCAGAGACTTGTGCAGTCACCCAGACTGAGAGGAGTTCTGCCCTGGGGTTATGGTAAAGCTGTTCCACAGGACAGTTCCGTCAGCTCGTTTTTTGTGAGGTGGAGAGAAGGACAAACACATCAGCATTTTTAGAAAGCCTCCGCAGACCACAGGGGTGATGTCCCCATCCCAGAATCCCACAATCTAACAGGAACCTCTGTAATAGACTCAAAATCAGCCCCACCCCACACACGTACATGACCAACATGATTGAGCGGGTCGTAGTAAGTAAAGTGTTTAAACTAGCACTGTAGAAATCAATTGGGCTACATCTTATTCTAATGAAATGTTACATGGCCATTAAAAAGCAGTGTTTTAGAAGACTTTGTAAATAGTAGATGATCTCTATATGTAGCTATAGATTTTAAATAACTGAATTTTCCAAATCTCTACCCTGAGCAAAAACTATTATAAGGAGAGAAAAAAAAGGGTAAATACAAAGTTTAAGAGTTATTTACAGGGCAAAATAAGTGACATTGTGCTGTGGGGATGTGGGACCGGAATTTATCTATGAGAAGGGAGAATAAATAAATCTGATCCTTAATGATCTGATTTCTTTCTTTCTTTTCTTGGTTTTTTGAGACAGGGTTTCTCTGTGTAGCTTTGTGCCTTTCCTGGAACTCACTTGGTAGCCCAGGCTGGCCTCGAACTCACAGAGATCTGCCTGACTCTGTCTTCCAAGTGCTGGGATTAAAGGTGTGTGCCACCACCGCCCGACATGATCTGATTTCTAAAAAAACAGCAAAATTTGCTTTTGAATCATTCCAGAAGGGACAAATGTCTCGAGTTTCATCAGTTTACAGAGAATAAAAGGCTAATTTTCCATGTTAATGCATTTCCTTCCCATAGTATTTCCGTGTCCTCACACAAGCAAACATCACCTCTAAACAATGACAAGAAGAGATTGTGTGTGTGTTATCGACACACAGGGAACCTGAGAGCTGCAGAGCCAGGCGAAACCCCAGGCCTTCCGCTGGCTTCCCCAGTTTGGGCTGGGATTTCCCTGAACAAATAAACACACCCATATTTAAGGATGAATATAAAATAAATTTAAGGTTAAGGATACTATGGGGAAAAATCAGATGATTATTTTTCCTATTTGTTTAACGTTTATGAACTGTTTCTCTTAAACCTGGGGCAAACTGAGTACCAGGGAGGCTGAGACTCTGAGTTAGACTGTCTGAATTAAATGACTGACCTTTATTGCTAGGAGTCCTTGAGACAACTACCTAGATTCTCTGTGGCTCCTATTTCTCATTTGTAAGATAGAGGGAATGGGGCCAACAAGATGCTCAAAGGATAGAGGCATTCACCATCCAACCTCTTGCCTGGGTTCAGTCCCTGGAAGAAAAAAGCTGACAAATTGTTCCCTGCCCTCCATGTATGTACTGTGACATGCATAAACCAACCCCGCCTATCCCCATTCACAGAACATAATGATTTTTTTTTAACTTTTAAAAGGGGTAATGATAATTACCACTTCAAAAATCTGTGACATGGATTGTTTTAAAGAGTGCTCAGAATGAGCGGGTGTTTTGCGGAACACCTGTAATCCTAGTACTCAAGAGGCAGGGGCATTAGGATCCCTGAAGATTGAGGCCAGCCTGTCCATTACGTGAGCTTCAAGCCAACAGATGACATAAAAACAGTGCATAGACCAGAGCTTTGCACAGAATAAATTCTAAATAAGGCAAAATGTAATGTAGAAGCCTTCATATTCTAGTGGCATAATGGACACATAATTATATAATGGATTTGATAAAAGTCAGTAGAAACTGGTATACGATGCTATAAGTATACAGAGGGAGGCCTCAAGGAAAGATCTGGAAGGAGCTGATTCTTTAAAATAGGGGTAGAAGGGCATTTGCCAATGTGAAAATAATGGGCAGGGGGACTAGCATGTTTAAAGACTCAGTGCGAGAAGGTTGGTATGTCTGGAACCCAGGACCACTGCCATAGATGATTATAGTTGCCTGTCATGGTCTGCACTGAAGCTCCCGGTATGACAAAAGTGATCTTTACCAATTAGTGATTTGAGCAATAATTGACAGGATCCAAGTCATAAGGCCACACATACATATTGCCTGAGAGTTTTGTCATGTAGTACTAAGCAGTGCAAGCTGAAGTAGGCGGCACTGGAGTTCCTCCAGACTGAGAGTGAGCCTCTGCTCTCTGTCCTTCACAGGAGGCTTCTTCCTATGATGTGACCTTGCTCAGGTCACTCGCAACTTGCACCACGAAATGCATCCCCAAGCGAGGCAGTTATGATCATCTGTTTCATCTTAAACCTAAAAGAGGATCTAAAATTAAAACATAATAAAAATAATTCCAGAACTTATCTTAGGCTCACTTCAGAAGCTACTGGGAGCCTGAGATGCATAATAGAAAATCTAAGGAATATATCTAGGGGGTATTTTTCTTTTTTACCTTGTTTGAGAGGCTGTAGAAAAGGGCTTGGTCTTAGAAATCTTGTAAAGAAGGAGGATAGGAGGAAATTCAAAGACTCTGGGAAACGTCTCCCCCAGGACTCGGCAGCATACCTTATTTGTTGTATTTCATTTTTTTAAAAAAAGTGTTTTCCCAGGACTGCAAGATCTTTTATACATGGAAATAGAGAGTGGAATCCATCAGTTATAGAAACACAGCTTTAGCATGCACATCCAAGAATTTAAAATATGCTTGTAATTATGTATTTTAAGAAATATTGATAAAAATGTATCACCTTAAACTAGAAGCTTCGTATTTTAACTATTTCAGTGATGTGTAGTTAGGGGGATTTCAAAATATAGTGACTATCCCAGGCCTAACAAATGCTACATTTCTTTTTTTTTTTTGACCTTTCAAGGTAAAAGCCAGAACATCCTAAAGAAAAAAAAATTAATTAACATTGTCTCCTTTAAAATGTTCTTCTCTGCCCTCCCTTTTCTCTTCTGAAGCTGGCATCCTTCAGGACTTAGAATCAGGGCCAGGGTCTCCCCAGGTGACTCACCCAACTTTGCATCACTGAAAGCATGCAGCAACAGCTTCTTCATCCTTTTCAAGGAAACAGAGGAGTCTCTAGAACACAGAACACCTGCAGATATCTTTGTAAATCCAGAAACCTTGCAGCCATGACAGGGTGACCTGGCTCTGGTCCCAAGCAGCATCTTCATTTCCTCAGTGAAAGGATGCAGGTGTCCTGCTAGCTACTCTGGACTCCAGGGATGCTTACGTAATCCTCTTTCTCTGAGGGTCTTAGATTGAAGTCATCCTCCTTTGGAAATGGGTATCAGACTCCAAAGATCGTCAAGGACATCAGCTCAGCAATAGCTGGAGAGAAAGCTCACAGATACCTTTAAATATGTTTGCTTAGGCCTACAAATGAGAGTTTTAGCTACTGACTTGAGACTGAGATTTGTGCAGCTTTTGACTTGGGTAGTCAGTGGCTGCCTGACCTGTCTTCAGATGTCATGTGAGGGAGGTCCAGCATTAACACACGCTCTGGCATGTTTGCTTACCAGATGCCCAAGTCTTAACCCAGTGCTTAGGAAAATGAATTATGGGTAACTCTGCTCAACTGAAGATGTATAAGGAAGTGATTGGGGAACACATTTAGAAGATGCTCTCTGTATTAGATGATGCCTTTGGGATAATATTGCAACCTGATGCTATTATTCTGGAATATAGTTTGATCCTGAATCTTTCTTTTTGGTTTTTCGAGACAGGGTTTCTCTGTGTAGCTTTGCGCCTTTCCTGGAGCTCACTTGGTAGCCCAGGCTGGCCTCGAACTCACAAAGATCCGCCTGCCTCTGCCTCCCGAGTGCTGGGATTAAAGGCACGCGCCACCAACGCCCGGCCTGAATCTTTCAAAGCATCACTGAGACTAAGCATTGTCTCTGCATTCAGCTTTATTTTAACTAAGGGATGTGTATGCTCAGTATGTTCTTTAATATAAGTTCTTCATAAAGGGCATTAAGGTCATAAGTGGGAATCACATTTATATATTGTCAGTTCCTGTACAGATACACACTCTTCTTAAAAACTACTCAAGAATCCCTCCCCTTTTTACCCAAAGCAAACAAAAACATAGGTACATAATGTCAAAGGGAACTAGAAATGAGATAATAAGATTAAATTGTACCTAATATGGGGAAAAAGACAACAGGCAAAGGCCTAGCTGCTTATTTATTGAGTGCTGACAGGAGCCTCTGCCCAGTGCCGAGCTGTACACTAGAGAAGACATGCTTTCCTGCTCAGTGGTCTTATCATTCATGTAAGCACACAGTGTAATGCCTTGTCTAATGTGCTTTGGGCTATCTCAGATCTCGAATAATAGATCACCTAAGATTCAGATCATCTTAATTAGGATGTTGGCAGACTGAAATGGAACGGTGTTCTTGATGAAAGCAAATGAGAATAGGAAGTACTTTGCCACTTGTACCGCATTCACGCAGAATCCTTCCCGAAGACAGCTCTGCCTCAGCCCTTCCCCGTTCAAGTGTGCCGCCATCATCCTGCCTTGAGAACCTGGGGAGAGCTTTCTTCTACTGTGGAGCTGTTAGTAGCCCCTCTTTTGTTATCGCTAGGGCAACTTTTCTTCCAAACTGCTTTTCGAAAGTCAGAAACAAAAGTGACTGACTTCTTCGAACACAAGTGTGGTTGCTACATTTGGGATGAAACCCAGTTTTAAGAAAGGTTTCTCTATTTCTTTGTGGCACTTACATTTGCAGATTATCAGTCTATGGCTCTGAAGAGGTGACTGGTGAAAAGGGTTAAGGACATAGACATATCAAATGGTAGGTCAAAGTTCAGCTAGTGGTAATCTCTGTACTGGATTATAGGTGTCTAAGACCATAGCTTATCCTCGGTCTTCCCACTGTATTTCCATTGCTGGTGGCCTTCACTTTAGACGTGTTTGGCTCAGCAAGGATCTGAGTGAAATTCTTCAGTGTTTCTAATCAACACATGGAAACTTCACTGGAGTTAGTAGGCATTTGACCCTTCCATATTTATTTAGTAGTACCCAGAAGTTAAAAAGATATATGCTGTTGGTCACAAAGTTAGAGTCTACAGAAAGCAGTCTTCTACTATCAGATTCACACTTCACAATTCTGTTCATTGTTAAGATAATGTATAGCAAGCACACTAGAGACATTTTTAATGCAGAGTTGAAGTCACCATTTTTTTGGAATTCTGTAGTATACAAAAAGTAGTACACAAAAAGGCAAGTTGCAAAATTGCTTCTAAAAATGCTTTTAAATTAATAAGCAGATTCTTTGAAAGCTTGAAATAGTGACCTCAGTGTGTCATTTACACCTTTCTTTCCCCTGGAATGTGTTGTTTCTGGCAGGAGAGTACTTGGCCAGCGAGAGCCCTGCCTGCTACAGGGATCAGTCTCCTCTGGCTCCTGTGGTTATTGACTCACACAAGGACTTCACATGAAACAGCAGCCTTACAAGTCCCCACCCCTGCAGTCAACACCCTTAACACTTCAGATGCTTGGTTAGCTGTTCTCACCCCCAGAATGGAGAGCACTTCCATCCAGTGATGTCGGGGCATTAAGATGTCCCACGCTTTACTCTTCTCTTTCAGATATACTTGAGAGATGACTACTTAGATAGTTGTGATGCTACCAGAACATTCCCAGTCTTATTTCCCATCATCCCACCATAAACAAAGGATGATGCTTCTCAAAAAAGTTATAATATATAGATGTGTATTAACATCCCTCTCTCTCTGTCTCTCACTCTGTCTCTGTCTCTCTCTCTGTCTTTCTCTCTCTCTCTGTATCTCTCTCTCTCTCACACACACACAGGCAGACTTTTTAAGAAAACATTGACTGGATTGGAGGCCTTTTAGGTCAAAGCTCAAGGCCTGGTTACCATAGCTTTCAGGCCATTTTTTTTTATTGTCTCCTGGACTAAGTAAAGTTGTGGGCGCCACAAGGGAGAAAGAGCAGAAGAGGAAAAAACAAACCCCCCAAAAAAAGACTAAGATAAATGGAACAAGAGAAAGGAGAAGGGTAAAAGAAGGAGCCAGAGAAGTGACCTGAGACATCTGGTAGAGCCTAAATAAAGATCATTGCCTGAGACATTGTGTGGAGGCATCCTTCCATAGTGCCGAACTGTGGTAGAGCCTAAATAAAGATCATTGCCTGAGACATCATGTGGAGGCATCCTTCCATAGTGCCTAAATTAAGATCATTGCCTGAGACGTCACGTGGAGGTATCCTTCCATAGGCTGCCCAAACGAGTCTGGGCACTTACATTTTCCTGTCTCTCTTGAGTGTAGACTCTCTTACCTTCACTGTCTCATTCTGGAAACCAAAGTCAGAAAGCTCCTTTACATTTGACATCATAGATATCTTTGTATGAACCGCTGTGTGTTCGTATAACATGGGTTATTAGTGGGGTTAGCATTTACAGCAGGGTTGCTATACTTTAGGTTCATGTTTAGCCCCTTTACTTTTTCCCTGATATAGTTAGGAGTCATGCTAATATTTCATCTCATATACCTTCTAGTTTTTCTTTACTTAAAATGTGTTCCCTTTCCTTTTCTCTGCTTTTGTTCATGCCTTTCCCAGTCTATACTTCTCTTATTTATCCTTAAAATAAATGAATATTGACAGGAGCCTTTTAAATTTCATGTATATAATTCTAAGTGAAGATATGCAGTGATTTTATTAAGGTACATGGGCCAAAGGGAAATGTGTAGAGGTGTGGGAGTCTGCCCAAGTCCAGCTTCAACCTGCTCCCACCTTCCGAAGGGCTCTTGGGTGGAGGAAAGAGGAATGAGCAAATGATAGACAGAAAGACAGAAAGAGATGATAAGAAAGACAGAGACACAGGATAGGTCCTGGGTCAATACCCAGTCTCCGCCCAGTCCTTCATTCAAAAGGGCTTTTTTATAATATGCCAAGGAGAGAGGCAAAAGACCTCCCCCTTGCAAGATCAAAGCACATCTTACAACCAAGTGTGAACCCTTCCAAACACCTGGTAACCACACCCATGGCCAAATCATCCCACTATGCAGCCCTGGGTAAAGCAAGTTCAGATTCTCTGACCTTGAGTAAAATCTCACTAGGACCTTACTCTGTGGGCCACCACATGGAGGGAACATGATTTCAATCTGATTATCTAGGGAAGACATCTACCCCGCTAACAGAACACTGTTTTGTAGTAGTCTCTAATATTCAGCTAAGTTGGAAGTCAGATGATATTGGAGGACAGACATCCTAGGTAGAGAAAACAGAATAACCAAAATATGGAAAGGGGAAAATATAAAGGACATTTAGGAAATGCTGAGCAAGGAGAGTTTGGCTTTTTATGAAAATAGAAAGCCCCTGTATTTCATGAAGGGAGAGGGGCCTTATGGAGGCTAAAACTGAGTTGTGTTGTAAAGAGCTTTAAACAGCAGACAGAAGAGCTGTTGCACACACGAGGGCTTCTCATGATCCCGTGTGTCCACAGAAAAGAGATGGCCAAGGTCAAATGGAATAGGAAGGATTAAAAGTCATAACAGACAGGTTTCATGGTACACACCTGAAGTCCCCAAAGTTGGGAGGCCAAGGCAGGAGGATCAGGAGTTCAATGCCAGCCTGGGCTCCATGGCAAGATCCCATCTCACTGGTTCTCAGACTATTGTGGTTCCAGGGAACTCATGGTCAGACATGCAAAAGAACATCCTCAAAGTGCCGTCTTTATACCCTCACGTCATCTCAAGAAGAGACAAGCACAGCACGATAATATTTTGAGACCACATTCAATAACATTTACGATAGTATATTATTATAAATGCCTTAATGTATTATTGGCTGCTGGTAATCTCTTACTGCCTTTAGTTTTTAAATTAAGCTTGATTACTACTACTAGTATATGTGTATAGGAGAAAATGTAGACTACAGAATAGAGTTTGGTAGTATGTGGTTTCAGGAAGCCGCTGCAGGGGTCTTGAAATCTGTCTACTATGTTTAAAGGAGACTTCTGTACAGTGATTCAAATGGAGGATATGAAGCTACATGGAGGCGGGGAGATGTGATGGTCAAGAAAGAGAACAAATCTTCCCCAATGGGAGAGGAGGGAGGGATGAATATTGATGATAAACGGAGTAAAGATGATAGAAGAGAATGGATTTAGAATAAAGTCAAACTCAGTGACTAGTCTTGGGGAAAGATGGAGAAGCAGGTCTGTGAGGGCAGAGTCGGAGAGTTGGATTCAAATCCCATCTTCTCAAGAGCGATTTCTTACCATGCCTATTAAGCAGAACTGCATGGACTGTTCATGCGGCACCCTTGATGGTGAATGACATACAGCCTTGTGACATGCTTTCTACTTTCATCCTGAAATTCCATTCATACTTTTATCGTTAACTCCGAAGGTGACTCCATCAAGACCGAAAACTCTTTGGAAGAGGGGGTCTATCTCGAACTTCTCTCTTTGACTCAGTTTACATGCTATTTCAGCTTACAGTATAGTTCATTTAAATTTATCTGGCTAATATGTATTTTGTTTTTAATGCTGAGGAGGTAACTCCATTTTATCTTCCTGTCTTTCATGGTCAGTGTTTATCTTCACTGTGTAAATAATGGCGCAATCCCATTTCACTATTTGATTTTCTACACTTCTTCCCTGTTTTCTCTGCCTGTTGGTTTTCAGCGTAAACAAACATTGGTAAACGAACCTTGAAGTGGTCATTTCACCTATTTTCTCCAATTAGTGGTAATTTATACTATACAAAAGAAAGCCCCACACTTCTATTATTACTATTAAGCTTTCTCAAGGCAAGTCCCTTTGGTTAATTATTGTAGTCAGTTACTCAGATTTTATATTTTACTTTATTTTTGTCTTTGTTTTAAAATGCTTGTGCCAAGCGTATATTCTGGGTAACTTCTCTGAAATAAGAACCTAAAAGCATCTAATAGGAATTAGTAACTGGCCAGCACATGAGTTGATGAAATTTGTGGTCTTTGCTTTAAAGCTCTCTAACAAGATTAGGGGGGATTGAACCTGAAAAGGCCGAGGTCTCTAAATGGACATAAATTCAAAGGGTAGAACTAGATCATACCACTATTTGACTGTCTAACAATGTCAAATCTCTGACATATTATATTTGCTTCACTGCAGTCTGTGTTCATATAGATCCTTCTAGTAAATGATAAATGTAACGTTTAGCTAATACAATAAAGTTAATATTCTTCGAGACCTTTATCGAACACACAGAGCAGGAGAGTTTGCTCTATAAAATGACTAGACGGTTTCTCTGGATCACACTGTGTATAGGACACACAGACACAAGTACTCATGCATTTTTTTTCAAGCCAGCTTTGTTGGATTTACTACCCCACTGTCCTCCATTTGATACCTCTTTGTACATACTACAACTTTATTCTACCAATAAATAGGGATAGCAAAGAATCCTGATTCTCACTGGATAGTGCCATGTGGATAAAGCCTATAAAGCCATTCATTTCTAGCAAGAATTTCTGATCCAATTAAGAGGCCAGAAAAGAAAGTTAAGTTTCTTCAACATATTTGAATCTATAGTGTTTATTTGAGCCATCCAAATAAAAGGGCTATGCATTTTGAATTATGAGGGGTTTTTGAAACACTTCTTTGTTTCAGTTCTTTTCTCTTTTTCAGCCCTCAGTCCCAATGACTGCCTGCCTGTCTTCCTGTCTGCTTCCTTCTTTCCCTTCTTCCTTCTCTCCTTCCTCCCTCCCTCCTTTCTTTTGTAACATGAAAACTGACTATAGTGTGTTATACTGGTGATTTTTGAATTGAGAGTGTCCTATGATGTCACTGATCATGACCGGTATAGGGCAATGCCAGCTGCTGAGCATGTTTCAATTTCCCCATTATCCAAGATTTAGGACATTCTATAACTTGGTCTATTGTACACTTAGCAAGTGATTTTACACTGTGTTATTTGTTTGTTTTTTCTCTTTTTGGGGAGCCTGCCACCAAGCTTCCAAATAAATCATACACAGAAGCTTATTCTTAACTTATAAATGCCTGGCCTTAGCTTGCCTTGCTTCTTGCCAGTTTTTCTTAAAGTAGCCCATCAATTTTTTGCCTCTGGGCTTTTACCTTTTTCTACTTCTGTATATCTTTCTTTCTTACTCCATTGCTAATTGTGTAGCTGGGTGACTGGACCCTTGTGCCCTCCTCCTTCTCTTGCTCCTTTTCCCTCTCAGATTTCTCCTTCTGTTTATACTCTCTGCCTGCCAGCCACACCTATCCTTTCTCCTGCCTTGCTATTGGCGGTTCAGTTCTTTATTAGACTAACAGGTGTTTTAGACAGGCACAGTAACACAGCTTTACAGAGTTAAACAAATGCGACATAAACAAAAGTAACACACCTTAAAATAATATTCTACAACAACACTGACACTTTTTTAAACATCATACTTTATTTCTTTTCTTGACAAACTATTCTGTGAACTATATATGCTTTCAAAGGAAGCTTTCTGGCTCTCATTGCTCATTCTCAATAATGGTCTTATATCACTGTGTTTTTTTTTCCATTGAAGTTAATAAGACTAGTATGAACAGAAAACAAATATAGTTTTCAAAGTCATCATTGTATAGTATTGTTATGTTTTATGTATTTTAGAATGAAATGAAGTCATTTCACTTCCTAATAAATATGGACTTTGTAACTATTACTGTAATTCAGTCATTGGAAATGCCTTTCTTTCTTGTTTGAAGGCTAAGAATTATTAACTGTTTAATGTAGGACAAAGAGAACAGTGAGCTGAACAAAGATATTACTGACTAAAGGTAACTCTAATATCCTAAGTGTTTGTCTGCCTTCAGAGTCACTTCGGTATTATATCCAGTAGAGTAGTTTCCAGTTGTATTCCTGAAACCAGACCTTTGAGAAATGGCATATTCAATTGTTATATGCAGATTATTTTTGTTTTAGTTGTGCACAAAAAGCTTAATGACAATTCTCCATTGGCTCATGCACAAAATGGAAATGAGGTGAGCGAGTCTGAAGATGGAATCTCTTTGGAAATCCTGCATTTTAAGCAGATGTTCCCTTACAGCCTCCTGTCAATGAGTGCCTTGAAACAGAAGCTCTTGTTTTATGTACTTTTCCAAGGCAATCAATAGTTCTTTCTTCCCATAAATAGTAAAATTGGATATTAGAAAGTGTCGGCACGCTTGTCCTCATAAAAGGGAAATGGGTGAGGTTGTTGTGCTAATGATGTAGTCAGCAACAGCAACAGCAAATAATCCTTACTAAACTGAATATAGTGGGCACTGTAGACTGCTTGACATGCAGCCCTTTTCCTGACAGAATCGCTTACTTTGCCTTCATAGCCATCTTCTTTCATGTGGTGTGATTCAGGGGATGCTGATCACATTCCTCAGCCAGTTAGTATATCACGGTTGGTCTACTAGGCAACCAAAACCATTCCTTTGCCATTCGTTTGAGCCAACTGGTAACAACCAACTGACACACCCAGGCCTGGCCAGTGGACTTTGGAGAGACACCCATCTGGTGCTTTGAAAAGATTTTCTTTCTCACAGGAGACGAATAAGAAGAAAATGTTAAACTTCAGTGCTTTTAAAGCCGTGAAGCTTCTCTCTGTGACTGTGACTGGAGCTGGATTGAGAAGCTGCGCTCCCATGCCAAGGGTGCAGAAGGGATGGGTAGCTTTTCATATCATCTCATAGCTGAATTGGCCAGACCTGGAGGTGTGGTGCCCTGGGCAATTTCATAACTTGAGCCTTCTAATGGTTGGAATTGGAGTTTTCATCAAATAGTCCCTGAGCTTCAGTGTACTGATCTCTAAATAAAACATTTGATCCTGATTGATGGTTTTCAAGCACAAATTTAGTTGCCACTATTTTTAAGAGAAACTTTACTCCTAAATCCAGTATATAAAACACAATAAGCTATGATTTCTTAGATGCCTCCCAACCCATGGAGGATTGTACTCTTATTTGTTCACCCCAGAGCTTGTCTACAAAGCTCACTGCTTCCACAGGATGGAGTTCTGAATGTAACCTCCCTCTTGGTCGTCTCCTGCCTCTATCCTGTTTGCACAGGATTCCCTCACTCAGAATCCTTTGCTGTGCCCCACTCTTCATTGCCAAGGTCCTTTAGGTCTTCCATCTCCTTTCACTAGAGCCGTCTAAGGTGACTTCTCATGTTCCCAACTGCCCAGCTGTTCCTTTGTGCCCATTCAACATTCCTTGCTTCTTTGTTCACCTGCACTACCTAATCCTTTCCTCAGCAGCATGGCATGTACCAGTGCTGGGTCCCTGCCCAGCACCCATCTATAGCAATGGGACCCTGCCCAGCACCCATCTATAGCAATGGGACCCTGCCCAGCACCCATCTATAGCAATGAAACCCAATTAATTTTCAATGTCCCCATAGCAATTACGCCTTAGTTCCACACGTATCACATCTGCTTTCTAACTGTTACATTAAAGATATTCTGTGACCTGCAGAGTATCTGACGTTGGGGACTATTTCCTGTTCATTGTTCTGTACACTGCAATGTTCAATATATCTTTCAGGGAATATCTTCAAAAAGGCTTCTTTGAATGAACAAAAACTTCACAACAGAAATCAAAACCTTAAGTTATATTAATGTCCTTTAAGTTTATTTTTTAGCCATTTAAGTATTTGTATAAATTTTGTAGCCTCCTTGAGGTTACATAGAATTAAAATGGCTTAACAATTACCCTTAACTAACATGATGGAACATAGTCCAGTTATGTGAAACTCTGGAGAAGATTAAATGCTAAATATTCTATAACACTAAATTTCACGTTTAAAATGGTAAAAGCAAAGAAGAGCAGCCTACAGCGCATATACTTGGGAATCTGTTTTTAAAAAATACAAATGGACTTATTTATGAATTAGCTTACTGAGATTCTGGACTAACCAATTATGAATTCATAGTCAGTGTGGATAATAAGTACTGTCTCTATACTTTTAAATGTTAATTTTTTATTTAAATAATTATTACTGAATTCCAAAAGAGGATAGTAAACTTTATCATTTCAATAAGGTGCATTTTGTTTAGTACTTATCATTTGCTTTCTGAGCCTCTGAAAGATTATCATTCCTCAACAGAATGTGACTGAGAGTTACATTAAGTTTAATAAAAATGCCAGAAGTTGGCAAAAGAAAGAATACAGCATTGTGCACCTATCAGTTTCTACTATTTGATTATAGTTTCTTCTCACTTCATAATTTTAATATACTGTATTGGAAATATCTCTCATTGGTTCATGTACTATGGGACTTGCTTTCTAGCTGATGGTCTCTGGGTAAACAACTTTAATCCCTTGGTGGGTCCATAATATGATAGCATTGTAGGAAGACAGTGGGGAGCAGAAGGTGGTCCTACTTTGAGGAGGTGGCTTATTGGGTAGACATCCAGGAGATTTGTGTTGCTGTCCCCAACTCATTCATCTGTGTCTTCATTCTGGCTGCCGTGAGCTGAGCAGATTCCTAGGTGACGGCTTCCTACCTTCCTGCCACTGTGATGTTCTTAGTCACCTTAGGCCCCAGATAATGGGGCCAGTTGATCTTGGACCTCTGAAGTCATGTGTCAGAAGAAATCTTTCCTTTGGAGTTGTTTCTGTGATAGCAGTGAAAAACTAATGAACAGAATAGGCCGTTAGTCTCTTTAGATAGCTGTGATGGGAAGGAAAAGGTGATTTTTGTAAGCTCATAGTTCATAAAACTACAATAAAATATATAGTAATAATTGTCTTGTTTTGTAGGTTTTAAAGCCTCAAATTTAATACATTTTTTCCCTGTAAGATTAAACTAAATTTCAGTTATTTTCATTGAGGAAGAACCAACTTTGAGACTAAAAATGACAGGACAAACAGAAGACTTCCAGAGCTGGACAATGAGGTGATAGCAGCAAGTCTCTGAATCCTCAGACCACACATCAAATGGAACTGGTGACCCAGGGATGCCAGAGAATCTACTATTAACCTGTGCCATCATGTGCACATGACGAGTGACAATACTACCCCCTCTCCCCTCCCTGAGGTGATCATGTAAGAGTTGACTAATTCACAAGTGGTTACCAGAAGCCCAGAGAGTCTATTAATAAACTCCTATAGTTACCACCAGTCTGGGGGTCTGATTTCCTCTCCTCGTGCAGTACAGCGCTAGGTGGGAAGCTGGGGAAATGTTCAGGGTGATCATGAGGGGTCATGAGATGAAGGAAAATCACAGGCTCCAGGGAAATGTTGGACATGAAAACCAAAGGTACAGCCTGAAGTAAAGACGGATCCAGAACAAAATGCAGAAGGAAAGAGTATGAAGGAGAAAAGTAGATCCTGGAGAGACACATTAAAGGACCAGTACTCAGAGACAGCTGCCTCAATGGTACTAGCAGTGGGCGGGGGAGTGGCAATTGTGTATGTGGGAATATCAGTCCCAGAACAGGTGGCACTTTTGCTCACCATTCTGTGACTTTGGAGAGTCCTTCTTCAGTGCAAAACTACTGGCCATGTAGACACTTACAGGTTCCGTGTATGGCATTTTCATTCTTTTAAGCTATAGAATATATCTTAAGATGACTACTTCTAGAGATTTAAGAGATAACAGAGCTGAGCTCTTGAAATATTATTTAAATGTTTATTGTTAATGTAGTTATTAGAAATTTATGATGATGGTATCTTATTAAGAATTGTTGATGTTATGATTTTATTAATGTGAATTTAGAGATCTACAATAAACTTTCTGTGAGTCATTTATCCTTGCTGGGTGTATTATTCATACTGCAACATTTGAAATAGGACACGTGGCTAGTAGATTTAATATTGGCTCAGCTGCTGATCCTTTCCTACTGTCTACATCTCCAACTCCTTGCTCCTAATTCTGCAGGGCTTGGTTTAAATCAGGAAAGGAAAATGGTTCGCTTAAAATAAGTGTTGTCGGGGAATGGCTCAGGCTCTTATGGCCTTGTCTGTAGATGCCTCAGTAAATTCTTTCTTCCTGTGTTTGACACTTTCTGCTTAACAACCAGCAATGCCTCTGTGGGGTCAATCTCTAGAGACCGAGAAGCATGACCTGTGTTGCGGACATAGACGACTCACAGAGAATGAAAAAAGACAGCTTTTATTCTAAGTAGGTTTATCTATGTCAATATCCCTGGCTAGTGCCTTATAGTCTGGAAAGCACAGTTCTATGCCTTGATCTCCTAAGAAACACTGAGCAGTAAGTGGACTTCATTGTCTGTCTGCATCTGGCTGCTCCAACGGTGTTAATCATCATATGCTCATGAAAGCACGCAAGCCCTCGGCGATCTGGGTTGGGCAGAGTCAGTTAAGTTGGTCAGTTTGTGCACAGTCTGGGGAGAAGAGGGAAGAGTGGAAAAGTGAATTAACGGTGACAAAATGAGTGAAATCGGTGCTAAAAATGCTGAGGAACGACTTCCTGTTTAACTGTATTGTTGTTCGGTAAATCCAAACTTAATTTTGCTCCTTGCAATGCCAGTAAGAAGCCACTGTGCAAGTACAGGGAGAAAAGCAAGCCACGGGGTTTATGAGCCCAGGGCCCTGCACAATTGCACACAGCATTGGAAGATACCAGCATTAGGTGGTCATAAATGAGGACAGAGCATAGGGTTAATAAGACAGATAAAAATATGCTGTTCAGGAAAAATAGTCTTCTTTTATGGAGCACATGACATTCCTGCATCCTGCATCTGCCATGATATAATGATCCTATTAACAGAAAAGGAATGGAAGCTAAGGGGTCGGTGCAGTTGCTACCTAAGCCCACAGTAACATTTTAAATTGCTTAAAGTTGCAGCCTCTTAGAAAGAAATTACACTTGTTGAATGGGCCTTTTGGCTAGCCAGAAAGACCTGTAATTTAAAAGACGTGGGGCTTAATTCTGATGAAATTTGATTCAAATTTCCCATGTAAAATAATCATGGCTTTTCATAATACAGAAAAATATGAGACAATTAAGGTCAGGAAAAAATAGGCCTGGGACAATAAAAAAAATCATACCTCTTTTCTTGCTCCATAAAACTGTGGTAGGGTGCTGAGTAAGACAAATAACCTTATAATTATAAAGAAAGTTATAAGAAGTTATTTTTATCCCCAAATTCACATTAATGGCTTCATCTACAGCAGTTATTACCAATTGCTATTAACTTGTTGGCACAAACAAGCTTAAAATTTATTTCATATTCTGTAGTCCTAATAATTTTTTTGAAAAAGTGTGGCATTCGAATGGTGTAATTAAAAAGTATTATAATAAACCTATATATTTATGAAGGGTTTGTGTATGTATTTGCGTAAAGTAAGACAGATAATTCCTAGTGATTTTGTGAGTCATACAGTGAATAATTAAAATAAATTCAAATATTATCATTTCAATTTCCAGTTTGGTGAACATAAGCAAATTATTATGTTTGTTTTCAATCCCTGCAAAGCATATTAAAATTAACTTTTCCTCAATTTAAGTAATGTGTATAACTAAACTTCCTTCCCACTGTGAAACGGTTTCATTTATTGCTATTTGTAAACTGCCTAGGATAGATGCAGAGTGGATTGGGCTCGGAACTCCTTGAACAGTTTCTTTTGAAATAACACTACATACGTTAAGCTCAATTACACATCCAAACAGCCACAGCTCACTTTTGGTAATTTATTCATTGATTTAACATAGTCCCCAGAAGAGCCATGCCTGCTGTCATTTTTGTAATATATTATGTTTTAAATATACTCATGCTCACCCATGCACACCATTAAGGTGTGCATAAACCTGTGTTTTTCTCTCTTGACAGCTATAAATGTTTGTTATTATTACACAAAACATATGTTCATGTTGTTTTTGTCTAAATTATTCTATCTGGGGCTATAAAGTTTTAATGTTATTAGTTGCCCTTAGAATTTTAATGTTTCACTGCTGTAACCTTCTTAGGATTTCTGTGCAATTAAATAGAAACTATTTCACTGCAGCCCTGGAAGAACAATATATTTTATCCAAATAAAAAAAAAAAAACTTCTTGCTGTGTTCTTTCAGTATGACAAAAATGTTTGGTTGACAACTTTTCTCTTTCGGTTCACGGAGACCTCACATGTGGTCAGACGCGAGGTGGTCACATCTGGTGAAACATACAACATTGATTGCTCTTCTTGCCAGGCATCTCCAGGAAAGACACACGTTAGGGACTGTTTCGGTCAAGGGAGGATACTTCAGATGGCTTTCCAGGACTGTTCAGGACACTGCCTTGATGGCTCCGCTTGGTCTCAGCTTTAATCTAACGTAGACAGAGACCTGTGGGGACGAAGTGGGAAGCCCAACATAGGCCTCTAGCTTGGTTTGCTTTCCAGCTCGGGCTTTATTTATATAACAATATAAGCGGCATCATTGGGCAGAACCATACACATGGTGTTTCTGCCCCGCCTCCTTCTTACAGTCACTGGGCCTGAGTTTCCACCAAACTTGGAATTATTTTTTATTAACTTGATTCCACTCACTAATATACAAAACTTCTGACTGACGGCAGTACTCTGTTACTCTAGCCAGCTGACCGACCCCTGGCAGTATTTCAATAAACCACTCTTAAGAAAGATGCCAACCATCACAGAGCAATTAATCTCTTCCTTTAAACAGAGTTCCTAAGATAGCTTACATCCTCAGAGCTGAGCCTACCTGGACATTTTATCAGAACACTGAGTTAGCGACCCTCCCCTTCCTGCTTTGGCACTGCCCAGTCAAAGGCGCTCTCCAGGAAGGGAGAGAGGAATCGAGGTTCCTAAAGAATGTGGATCAAGATCACAATCTTTTTGTTTCTCACTTTCCCTGTACAAGACTCTCTGCAAAGCCCAGTTCAAAAGTTAAAGCCACATTTAAGTTCCAGTGAAGATCTCTCTTGGTTCCCCCTTCTCCTTGAGAGGAATCACAAATGATAAAGATTAAGGTATTTGGTAGACAGGAGTCACTGCTTAAAATAGTAGATTTAGCTAATTTATCCCATTTATTCCAGAGAGTTTGCTTATTATATGATGAATTTAGCAGGACAAAGGGGGGTGGTGAGAGTAGATTGTAGCTGTATTCCTTTTTTTTTAGAAATATAAAAACTATAGTGGAAAAATGCAGCATTTGTTCAATAATGGAGGGACCAGAGTGGCAAAGAAGGCACCTGGTTCCACAATCCCCTCCCACACAGCGCTCATCCCTGCCAAGTAACTGACAGCCCGCCAGGCTCCTCAGTGACGAAAGGGTTGTGTCGGTCAGTTATCTGGAGGTAATGACCATAGCGGTCACAAAAGGGGAGAGATGCTATTAAGAAAAGAACCTCAACTTTTTATTGAATTCCTTATTTAAATGATATTAACTTCAATTCAACTTTTAATTGAGGTGTAACCATGCAAATTCTGCAGTCGGGTACCAGGAAGTAATGAACATAAAATTACATGTTCTTCTCATAGGTTGATGGGTCTTTATTAAAATTTCAAGGGTCTCCATAGAGCTGTTATTAGACAGGAGCTGCTCTGAAGTCTCCTGTTAGATTAGGGCTGGGTGAACGGTTCCAGGAAATCATTTTGACCTGGACCATGGGAAAGAAGGGGAAAGGGTTGGAAAAGAAGGAGGGAGGTTCTTCTGTGTAAAGACAGAAGACCCCATGTGAATGGCATCTGCCTTGTCCTCACCAGTTGCTTGCAAGCATCCATGTAGTATTGAGGCAGAATGGGTGCAACCCAGATTTCTAAACACAAAGCAGTACTTCAACGTGACTTGAAATGATCTCTTTAGAAAAGAATGGGCAATTCTTTGCCACATCTATTAAGTAATCCCTTGGCATTAGAAGAAAACAAGTGTTTCCTAAGAGCTAGGTTCATATGACTATTTTTGTGTGGTACCTGAAATATATTATTTTATATTTTGAATGTCTCTATTCCTGTATGCAAGCTGAGGCTGCAGCCATCAACTACCTCTTCCTGTCCCTATTATATAAAGTCGTCACAACTTTATGTGCGGAATTTTTAAATGAAGATCTCATCTCATTTTAAATGTAGCCTTGGAAAAGATTTTGTTTCATAAGCCCATTAAATTTACTCCAAACCATCTTTAAATTGAACGTAGAAATCAAGTTCCAGATGAGAGTGTATGCGGCTCACTGTATTGTTCATATTTAGAAAATGAATGATCTTCTTTCAAATCTAAGAGCAACATAATGGAAGTCACCTCATGTTGCTGTTGTGGAAAAGGCAATATAATACATTACTTGTAGAATCTGATGAAAACCTGTTAATGCAGTGGAGTTAGGCATCACCATTGATTTTGTTTTCTAAGACATTTTTTGTAATAATTTTTACTGCAGTGTAGGGGGAAAAGGCAAGGTACTTTCACACCAGAGAGAAAAGACTCCTATCAAAGCTGTCACTGGCTAGGACCTAGAAACAAGTAATAACTCCCAGAGATGTGAAATTGTTACCTGATATTTGAGTCTTTAGTATTCATTGAAGTCTGACAAAAAGATAAGCCCTTCCACACAGCATGTTTAGATCTGCTTAACAATGAATCCTTTTTCTGATACAGAGGGGTTGGTTAATTCTTTTCGGGGTGTAAAATGATTTATTTTTCTTTTTGATATTAAAAGCAATAGATATTCACAGAAGAAAAAATCTAGAAAGTCTATGAAATAATTTTAGGAAGTGAGCTAAGGCACAGTGGTAGAGTGCTTGCCTAGCATGTGGGAGACCCTGGGTTCAATCCCCAGTAACGAAATAAGCAAAGTAGAATGGTCTTACCATTGAATGGCAAAGATGGCTGACATCCCGATGTGTAATACTTCCTTCTAATCTGATTTCTACTGATAATAATTTATGCAGGCATTTAAAATTCAAAGGTTATATAGAAAGACTTGAATTGTATCAACACAATTTACACTTAATATTTTCCATTAAGAAATATGTCTTCTGGGCTGCAGAGGTGGGTCAGCAGTTAGGAGTACGTCTGTTCTTGTAGAAGACTAGGGTTCAGTTCCCCGCGTGAACACAGCAGCCCACAACTGTCTGTAGCTCCAGTTACAGGGGATCCAATGCTCTCGTCTGTCCTCTGTTGGCACTGCACACAGGTGGTGCACTTACATACAGGCAGGCAAAACACTCATATATATTAAATAAAGAGAAATAATTTTTAAATGATACATACCTTCTACATATCATTTTTCAAAAATAATATTTTTCTGTTTTGAGAGGTTTATTCTTATGTTTCTTTTACTAAAATCTCACATTGTGCTTGAAATACTCAATCTGCTATTTATTCTTATTTTTAGAAAAATTTTCCTTGCATACCTTATATTTGCTACAAGATTGAGATGACCACCACTTTTTTTGGTTATGCAAACAAACTAATGATATTAAAATGACAGATTTTATATTTACCAATTTCTTCCTTTTCAGAATGCCTTCTTGGACAGCTTAATGATTTTGTATTGAATTTCATGATCAACTACATAGTTTTTAAAGATTAAGATTTGTTAGATTATAAATAGATTTTTTCAAACATAGCAAAATAGAGTTAGTAAACACTATACATTACTGTTGTGCAGTTATACAAAACTAAGATAAATAGGTTTATTGATCTGAGAATAACAATGGGGCCATAAGATGAAACTCTATGTGAATTCTTCTGAGTACCTTGTTATGACTGAACCCAGCACACCATCATTTCCCCATAACATCTAGGTTGTAAAAACATTTGAGTTTCTCTGCCAAAAACAATCTTAGTATAAGCTACTGAAATTGCCACATAAGTGAAATGTTTAGAATGATTAAAAAAATTTTGTTTGTCAATTTAGATTTTTGGAAGTTAATACAATGTGTTGTAGATGAGGTTCTCCTGTGAGCTACCAATGTTCTTCTATGAGCATGATTACATGTGGTAGATCATTAGAGCACAAAAGAAGTTTTTGTAGATCTTGATGGCAGTTTAATACTGTTCTTCAGTATTTAGAAGGGAGCAATTTAGAAGATGATAGATGCATTTCTCTTCTGAGGTAGATTTTTTAGCATTAAGTTTACTCCCCTACTCTTGGGTAATAAACATGTGTTTTAAAGATAATACAGAAAAATTAGGGGGCAATGAAGTAGGAGGGAGTGAGAGAAGGCAGTGGGTGAATCTTATCACAATGCACCGCATATATGCATTAAACTGACAGAATAATAAGGAGATGAGGAAGTAATAGTAACCTGTTTCTCTAGGACAAAGCCACACCTTTTCTAACTTGCCCTGGAAAACAGCAAATAGTGTTTATTGGATTTCTTACGTAAAACAAAACAAGACAAAAATTGTTTAGCAAGTCTACTACACAGAATGGACTTACCTGATGGAGTGATGAGTGAGTTCATTTATGCATTTGTCTATTCATTTCTTCTCTAAGTATGTATCATATATCTTATTATGTTTGTCCCATATCCCAATATGTTGTCTTCCCTAGACTTTCAAGGTGTGTTCTGAGAAAACTAGGGTTTCCTCTTTAAATGACCAAGACATAATTTTCAAGTAGAATTCCAGGCAAAAATTGATCTTTTATGGCAATATTCTGGTATCAGTTAACATTATGCTCAGATAAAATGGTACATTTTCAGATACACATCTACAACATACCTAGGAATCCAAGCAGGGGAGCTTGATCAGGAGCAGGGAAGGGCATCAGTGAACCAGGCTTTGGAACGAGAAGAACCTCTTGGCAAGGTCTTGGGAGTTGTAAATGACCAGTGGGGGCAGGAGACTGAAGCAAGGAAACAGGAAGACAGCATAAAGAATGTTTAGACTTTTGCCTCATAGAGAATAAAATCCAGAGAAAGGCTTGGGAGTGACAGTCCAGTGACACCATCACACTACTCATTGGACTTGACCATCTGTATTGTTGAGGTGATGTGTTAGCCATAAAATCTAGGTACATTAGTTCTCAGTCATTTGTATCACACGTATTTCACGTGAGACCAGAATGACTAGATCACCAGCCCCAAAGAGGCAGTGGGTCAAATTATCCTAAACATAATGTCTCCTTGGACAGCAAGGAGGAAAAGTGTGAACTCATGTTCACTGGTTTCTTTCTGAGTTTTCATTTTCATAATTTAATTTCATCTTAATTGTGAGAAACTATGTGTAAAGCAGTTGTACGTTCTCCAATTCATGTGGGCTGTCTTTGATGGACATTTCAGTCTTTGACAACTTTTAAGCACAAGGCAATAAAACCACATGTGTACATGGATCTCACATGAAAAATGTGGAAACAGGTCGGGCGGTGGTGGTGGCGCACGCCTTTAATCCCAGTACTCGGGAGGCAGAGCCAGGAGGATCTCTGAGTTCGAGGCCAGCCTGGTCTACAGAGTGAGTTCCAGGAAAGGCACAAAGCTACACAGAGAAACCCTGTCTCGAAAAACCAAAAAAAAAAATGTGGAAACAGAACAGCAATGTTCTTGTTAGGGTGGAATTCTCTATCCGAGGAGAAAAAGAGTCACCTCCCTAAAGATGTCTACTCATTTCTCTGTTGCTTTCATGTGCAATGACAGTATCTGCAAAGAACACAGGCTTTTTCTGGTGGATTCCATTATTGTCCCCACGATTCATCCCCCTTTCCTGTAAAAGGATTATATTTCCCACCTATGACTGTGTGGTTTGCAGGCCTCCCAGGGAGGAGGATGCGCTGTCAACACAGTTTGTGATCTTCTTTGGATAATGACAGGTGAGCAGAGGCCTTAAGAAGCATAGTTTGTCTTCTGAAACTTTTCTTTCTGCCGTAAGAATAGCCTGTCCAAGCAGAGGCTGGTCCTTCATCCTCAGTCCAAGATGAAGACAACAGACGGAGGCAACCTACAGCTCACTCACAATCATCCCTTACTGGGCACGTAGCACAACCCAAAAGCAAAAAAAAAATTGCTTTTCTTTGTTACTGTAGCTAAACTCACCAAGTACTGTCTCCAAAAGCTTAAGAAGTGTTTGTCTAAACTTAACAAGCCACTTTTGACTTCTGCATTTCTTCCTAAATCTAAATCTTCCTCCAGCATGGCTCTCATGCTCATAAATCTTCCATGGCTCCCTATTTCAATTTTGAAAATTCTGTATTTCCAATGCAATCAGTACTCTAACCTGTATGTCTATATGTCCTACTCAGCCTCTATCCATAGATGGGTGAGTTCTCTCCCTGTCCTACAAACTCTAAAAGAACATCTTGGCCAGTGAATCGTAGTGGTTAAAAGTAGCTTCTTGGTTCAAGCAGCCATAAAAGTCTGGATTTAGCATAGACTTGGCTGAGTCAACTTGGACAACTCAGGCTGTTTTAGCTTTGATTTCTTTATGAGCAAAGTGGGGATAATGAGTTCACAGCCCAGTTCAGAGGACTGTGCCATTCATTAACACTGGGCATGGGAATGTCTGTCCGTTTCATAGCAAATGCTCAGTGTTAGCCAGTGTTAGCTGGGTCTTACACTGTTGACTATGTCTTAAATGTTTGTATCCTTCTGATTCATCTTGGTTTTAACTAAATCTCAAGTCTGAGTTCAAAGCCCACTTATTCTATTATGTCTTCTCCTAAGTTAAAAAAAAATGTTCATTTTTGCTTCTTATGAACTAGGCACTTGTTCCAGTCTTTGAGAAAGTGAACAGTGAATTGAACATGCTCTATGTCTTTCTATAGATGAATGACATCAGATAGCTTCCAAACTCATTGACAGACTGTAATTTCCCTGTTGTAGTTATTAATTTTGGGAGATAAAATTTTTGTTGTATAAAAATGAACATGATTTAAAAGGAATATTAGTTATATACCATCCTGGAAATGGTTACCTGTCATCTAATTTTCTTATTGATTATTTATGTGTATAAATGTGTGTCTGCATGAGTTTATATGTACTGCATGTGGTCAGGTACCTGCCAAGTCTAGAAGGTATTGGATGCCCTGGAACTGGAGTTAGAGGAGGTTGTGAGCTGCTTGATGTTGGGAAGCAAACCCAGGTATTGTGCAAGAACACTAAGTGCTCATAACTACTAAGCCAGCTCTGTAGCTCCTGGTTTTCTTTGTAAATGCACCCAAAACCTGAATCATTTAGAAGGTGAAGAAGTGAGGCCCAGGTAGTGGGTTTAGTTTTCAGCATAAGGCTTGAATGATCACAGTATTGCTGACTTTAATCAGGAGAAACTCAAAAGGGAATATCATTCCTAGTTAAATGAAGTGTGCATTCTGCCAAGGTCAAGTTGCCTTGTATTATTTGAGACTCGCTGCTGAGTACTTTATTAATTGTTTTCAGACTGGAAAATGAAGTTATAGCCTTTCCTGGAAACTCTGGGAGTCAATTTATTTTAGTGAGGATGGGGAGCATGGGAGAGCAGCTTGCCAATTCTGTGCAACTGTGAGGAGCAGGGAATTATGGGAAGCTTGCTGTATAAGTCATGGTCAAAGTAAAAATGCTTGCTTCAGGCATTAAGGTATATATGAATTATGTGCAAAATAAATACCTAGGGTTCTATATGGTTGTCTTACTGTCTATTTGAATTTGTATCATTCACTAAAAATTAAAAAAAAAACTTCAAATGACACAAACACACACATCACCAGTCTACCTGTAATTATTAAATTGAAAGTAATTTCAGAAAGCACTACCCTGAACAGAGCATTATTAATTTATCTCTGGCCTTGGAAGTCTTCTTGGAGCTGGGAGTTAGGTTGGAGCTAGATTAGATGAATGAATTAGAACAAAATCATATTGAAAAGCACTAGTAAAAATAGACAAGGTATATGTTATTGGTATTGCTAATATAAGCGGTGGGAAAGAATGTCAAACATTTTTATTGAAAAATTACAATGTTCAATGGGCATATTTTTCTAAACACAAGTGAAGACTGTAAAAACTGTTAACTATTGAGTATAATGGCTAATTTTAGAAGGTTTGTGTTATAAGTGATGCTTGTAGGAATACATATGCTAAGCCAAACAATAGCAGAATGATGACTTTAAAGAATGGAGTGTTACGAAGCCATTCTTATTAGTTTTTGTGAGAGCAATGCAGCATCATACAGTTTATACATTGCTTTACGTTAGACAGTTCTCTAGAGACCTGGAATCCATATTAAGCTCACTGATTTATGTACAAATCATACAAATAGTGCTTTTCCTTCTGAATTGTGTAGAGACCAGTTTTTGCAAGGACTTCATATACTGTCCAGCAATGTTTAGCACTTACGTTTTAAGTTATTTGAAATAAGAGTGTCAATGTCTATTAGAAAAAAATCTTCATATCTTTAAAATGAACAGACTTTGAAAAGCAGCAAGTGGCACATGGGCAGGAATACTTAACACATATAACAGAATTCCTGGGAGTCAAACAACTTGCCCATCAAAAAAAAACAACAAACAAACAAACAAACAAACAAATAGTATCTGTATTATTCTATACTCATGGACACAAAGTTCATTAGGAATGTTAGCTTATCAGAACATAAGCTGCTATACTTGGAAGATGATGTAGTAAAGTTTCCTTAGGTGTAAGGATAATCTTGAAAACATTCTTTTGGTGCGTAAGTTAAAATCAGGACAGAACTAGGAAAGGATTGAGAAGTAAATATTTGCATTCGAATATGTTGACAAGTGTCATGAGTGGCACCGACCAGTCAGAGTGAATGAAGAAAGTAACAGTCCTGTTAGCCCTTCACGAGTGCAAAGGCGTGACATGGGCCTCAGGGCTGGGATTTCTACGTTAGGAGTCACAGCGGTGGAAGAAGGTGTCCCGACGAGGGATCGTGATAGATTTCTGGCCGGCCTGGGATGCAACTGAGTTTTGAAGAATGAATTAAAATAGTACACTGAAAGCATACTTCAGATGTTGTCCACAGGGTGAAACTGTCAATAGGAACAAGTGATTGTGTTGAAGTCTAGAGAAAGGAGAAAGTGGCCTAAGGAGAGGCCAGGAGGCGAGAAAGGAGCAGACTGTGAGCAGATAGGGGCTAAGTGTGACCACCAAGCTTTAGTCTGATGGCTAATGGGCACCTCTGTAGGAAGTTAAAGAGAGCACCACCACCTGTGTTAGCTAGAAGGTCTCTGGTGATAGAGGAGAGACGTATGGTCAGCACAAAACCCAGGCATAGAAAACTAAGACGGGGAACCCCATTCCCTGGCAGTGGGAATAGAGGAGAGGATAGCTCCATAAGTGAGGATAATAACATGATATGCTCCACGGAATTGTGGCACTTACATAAGGTAGGTGATCCTTGGCACATCTGTCACAATGTATCAGTCACAGCTGGTAACTAATGGGAACAAGGGGGGCGAAGAGGCAGCTCAAACAGGAAGTGGGTTAGAAGTGGTCTGTTCTGGAATAGGCAGTTACGGATGGATTCTGAAGGACAGGACCATGTTGTGTGGACTGAAGAATAAAATTCAGGTGAAGGACTGTAGAAAAGATAGACTACTTTTGCAAGCTATCTGACCATGGAGGAAAGAAGAGAATAAGACCACACCCAAAAGGAGATATTCGATTAAAGTGCCTTTTTGTCGTTTTACTTCTGTTTTCTTCTGGGATATTTAGCACCACCTAGTAGAGTCCAAAGTTGGGAAGTAGCTCAAGGGGGTCATTGGTATACTGAACCCTGGCATCTCAGTTGGAAAAACACTAAAACAGAATAAAGAACTGGTATGTGGGAAGGAAGCAGAATTACTGACAATATATGTAAAAAGAATAAATGCACTGAAAATTAGAAGAGACTGGGGGTGGAGGAAGAGAGGGGAGGAGGAGAGGAAAGAGAGAACACAAACACTTGGAAAGTCACTATCAATTCGTGGTCATGGAGTGGACCACAGGCGTTTACATTCACATCCTAGCTATGGCAAGGCTAGATATAATCTGGGTTACAAAGTGGTAGAACCCACTAAAATCAAGGAAGTTAAGTAGTTGGAGTGTGGAGAGTCAACAACATGTGGAGAGTACCTCGGAATTATCTAAAGCAGAATGGGAATGGGCGGGGAGTAGAAGAAACGATGATTAGGAACCAAGTGTCTTAGCCATCAACTAATGAGGGGGAAACTCCAGGAGCAACAAGCCACACAGGTTCCAGATTAGCAGAAAGGAGGCAATAGGATCACAGTGACTCTCCTCCATACATGATGGTTTCTGTGTGTGTGTGTGTGTGTGTGTGTGTGTGTGTGTGTGTGAATTGCTGGTGGGGATATTGATGGGAAGATTTTCTGAAGCAGTGCTACATTGAGAATACAGTGCCAGGCCAGGGGTCTGTCTACAGAGTAGCAATAAGGAACAACAGGGAGCAGCATGGTAAAGCTGGCCCCAGACATCCTGGGACACTGGGGTGCATCAGCTGTCTGTGGTCTAATGGGTGTTATTGTCAACTTTTATTTTATTTTTTATATCTATCATGTTGTCCATTTCATTGTGTATTTTTAGATTTCAGTCAGATTAGAGAAGGGGGAAGAGAGGGAGGAAGAAAGGGGGCAGAGAAAGAGGGGGGTCAGAGAGAGATGAAGAGGGAGAGAGAGAGACAGAGATGAGGCCTTAAAGAATTGTTTTTGAGAAGTGAGCGCTGTAAATCATAGAATGGCCCACTCTAGACAAAGTAGATCATAAATAAGCAGACCTCATTTGCACCTGTTCCTGGTTTTTATTTCTACTTTCTCTCTTACTTGGTTTCCTCTTCCCTTTCCTTTAAAACACACTACACTTTGAACTAACAAAGCATTTTTTTTTAGTCATTAGTGGGGTACATAATGAACAGAACCTGTTTTGTATCCCTAATATTGTTATACATAAATAGATGAAAATACGTGTTATTATAGCTATAATGGCAGAGGAAAATGGGCTAAAATCAGAGAAGAAATGTAACCATATGAAAATATAGAGGACCAAGCAATGAACTAATGTGGTATGTTTTATAAACTTATGTATAAACTTATGGGGACCTCTAGTTCCAGTATTTCAGTAACACTTCCTAAATTTCAAAATCTAGTTGGCTTTGTACACTAGGATATACTTCTGTTTGTTTCCATCAATATGTGCTATTGCTGGCCAATGGTTAATGTGGTGGTATTGTGTTCCCCAAAAAATTGTGCACCCTAATAAATTTATCTGGGGTCAGAGAACAGACAGTCACTAGATACAGAGGCTAGAAAATGGTGGCACTCACGCCTTTAATCCTAGCACTCCAGAGACAGAAATCCCTCTGGATCTCTGTGAGTTCAAGGCCACATTGGAAACAGCCAGGCGTGGTGACACACCTTTAATCCTAAGAAGTGAGCCTTTAATCCCAAGAAGTGAGCCTTTAATCCCAGGAAGTGATGGCAAAACCAGAAAGATATATAAGGCGTGAGGACCAGAAACTAGAAGCATTTGGCTGGTTAAACTTTTAGGTTTTGAGCAGCACAGTTCAGCTGAGAGCCATTCGGATATGAGGACTCAGAGGCTTCCAGTCTGAGGAAACAGGACCAGCTGAGGAACTGGTGAGGTGAGGTAGCTGTGGCTTATTCTACTTCTCTGATCTTCCAGTGTTCACCCCAATAACTGGCCTCAGGTTTGATTTTATTAATAGGAACTGTTAAGATTCCTGCTACAGGTTAATTTTATTGTTAGGATTTCTTAATACCTACAAATAGGCCTTGATGATGGTTAGAGGAACTATAGGTGATCCAGAAACAGAACTGAGTTGTTCCCTTATGAGTGCATCTGAACTTAGAATTTGTAGTTTATTGTTGATATATGTAATTAAAGAATGGACACATTTACTGTTGGAGTTTTCATGTATATATCAATTTATTTATGGAGAGGATGTTGTAGCCATCTCCATCTCTTTCAAGACTAGAACTAATGATCACATCTGAACAGCACCAACCATTCCAATCAAATTGTGAAAGTCCTTGTAGTATTTATTTGTTTGTCCATTCCTTAAGCTGTTGAATGTTTACTGAATACCTTTTATATGCTACAAACCATATACTATGCCTTTGAGGGAAGTAATTGTGAGCAAACACAGACACAGTTTGTCCACACAAAGGCCCATAATCAAATAATGTCACAAGTAAGATAAAATTGTACCCGTGAAAGATTCAAGGGAGAAGTCCAGAGTGTAAAAGCTGTGCTTGAACTGATTTACTCAGAGAGACTGGCGAGAGTTACCCACAGGAGCAAGATAGAACACCAGGTAAGGCCTAGGTTTTCCATACATAGAGTGGAGCTTGAAGGAGGACTAAGATTCTTTCCATGGTGGGACAGCACTGGCTGGTGGTTTTAAAACCAGAGAAAGACCTTTGTGCTGAAGCAGAGGGCAAGGAGGACATCAGTGTGAGACAATCCGAGAGTAGGAAGGGGGAGCAACCAGGCAGTGGGACCTTACAATTCCACACTACTGTGAAGGCCAAAGCAAGCCAATTCAATTTTTGTTCATAGCCTTTTCTCTAATAGATACGTTTCTCAAGGCAAATGCCTTTCAAAAACTATGGTAAAAAACATTATGGTGATAGACTATTTTAACAGAATGTACATTTTTCTTTCCTCTAAAGGCAAGGTAGCACACATCTTCTTCAGTCATAAAATAAATAAATAAGAAGAAAAATAAGATCTCTAGCTGCTATCTTGTTTATCCTAATCAGGATTAGCGTTATCCTAATCAACAATCTTGTATTCAACCTTAATGATATTTCATTAGCTTCCCAGAACCACCTTTCCTGTCTAGGTCTAATTATATCTAATGTAATGTATCTCAACTCACTATATTAAATCATTTTAAAGACATTTTAAAATCACTTCAGAGCTTTGCTTTGGGCCCTAGAGAGGACTGAGTTCTCTTGCCCCCTTTTGGGATCCATGGCCTTCTGATTTTCTCCTTGCCTGTCTTCCTTATTCTCTCCACAGCATATCTAAGGAGATGAGAAGAAAATAAAGTCTTTTGTAACAATTCATAACATTTGCATAAAACATGTGTTCTTTATTTTTATTATTTTCATTTTTTTTACAAATGTGTGCCAGTGATGTAGTAAACCAATTATTCAGTATATCTTACACAGTGAATTTGCCATCCTGTTCTTGCCTCTGCTCATATTATCCCTAACAGATAACATTTGATTGATTGATGCTTCCTTTGGTAGCATATTTGAATATTTTACTGTCCCTCAAGGAAGTCAATATTCTAAACCTCCTGAAATTTCAATAAATATGGCCTAGAAATTCTACTTCCAAGGGCTGTGTTGTAGATTCTGGGGCTCTGTTACATATGTGTACAAATAACAGTATGCCCATCAAAAGTGTGTAAACAAAACTGTAGACCAAAAGCTTGAAGTCTGAAGTAGTAGTAAGGAGTCATTGGCTGCTGGGATTTTCCTGTGACGGCCTTTGGTGCCATGTTATCAGAAACACTGCCATTGGGTTGACGACTCCCTGACTCACCAGATTTTGTCATGGCGCACAGTATATGCTATTTTTAATGCAAAAGAAACAAATGATTGTCTCCATTCCTTGGAAAGTCCTTGTGTTCTTATTTGCTGAAAAGGTTTGGGAACTAATGAAGAAAAACCTTTCTCAGCCCCTTGTGTGCTCTGGTCCTGAGTATTCACTCACGCATTTGATTACACTGGCTAAACTTAGTGTACAGAAGGTAGAGTGGACTGCAACAAAAGAAAACAGTTATGTACATGGAAGAAGTGGAATGTACAATAATATATAATGAAAAAGAAAATCAGAGAGCTAGGACTTCAGGTACAGAGAAGGAAGCTATGCCCATGTCTTTTAAGTGGAAATTGGAGTAACTGCGCCAAGTCTACTGGACTCCAGCTTTGAGCTTGGCTCTCAGAGTACAAGAGGGCTTCTAGAGGACAGCTATGGAAGGGCGTAGCAGAGACCTGCCTACTGCAATAAGACCTCTGTATTCCATATAGCCAGAAGCGACGGAGAGCTTCCTTTGGAGGTAGAGAAATGGGCAGGTTATTAGGGAACAAACGATCAAATTTGTGGGTGTTTCCTTCCTTGATAAAATTATAAATTATAGGGTAAGGCTTAAAGTTATCAATACTGGGAGGGCTAAATGGCATAGGTTTCCATGCAAGAAAAATGGAGAACGTGCTCTTCAGAGCTTGCATTTAACCTGGAGAAAGAAAGAAAGAAAAGAAAACAGTGTTCTTACGCTAAGTATTTTCTTTGAAAATGTTCTTATAGCTGGAGATTCAAAGATGGCAAATCAGCAAATAAATGAAGGTATCTTTAAGGGAAGAGCCTGTTAACATTATTTTTCCAGAAATGTGATATCATTTACCTGGAGGAACAGAAATGATTAATATAGTCTTTTTGTTCGGGGAAGCTATTTCACAAGATAAAAGGCTAGTAATCTAATAACTAGCATATCAGTATTATTTTATTTGCTTCTTCCTGTCTGTAAAATAGCTTCCCTGCTATCTTGTTATTGCTGTTATACTTGGCTAGTTATACATCTACGATAAGAGCACATAATTAATGTGAAAAATTATTCCGCAATGCTCGGGCTTATTTGGTGTCACTTCAGCAATGCCCCTGCAGGAGAGCTGGTCTCATTTCCCACTTACATTCAATAGCAGGCCTGCAGCTAGTGGCATCGTGTTTCCACCGTGTTTGTCAAAACAATTTTATCTCTAATAGATTCCGATCTGCATTGTCTGAAAACTTCTGTTTCTGTTTAAGACTTTAATGTAATTTCTTGCATCTCTCTTTCGGGCAATAGCACAACTTTTGAACTTATACATACTTGGCAGCTGTACATGGGTTTTCTTTCACAAGGATGATTTTTTTTAAGTGGGGGCAAATGCCCTTAAAATCAAGTATTTTGTTTTTAAGTGGACCTGGGGGCAGCAACCAATGTGAACATAGTCTATTCCAGTCACTCACCACCGTGGGGGCATTTGAAAAACATTCCACATGCTATGACCTTCAGAGGATTAGAATGGCTTCAGATATTAGTAAATTCTTTGCAAACCTTAAATGACCCTCCAGTAAACCTTATTTTGAATGTGCGGAGATATATTTCACTTTGTTTCACAAAGATTGACATGTGTGTCTCCCCATTAGCATTATTTGGATAAATCCTATTAAAAAGTGCACATGCTGTGTGCAGTTTCTACATGAGGCACCGGTAAAGTACATCATTGTTAAGACTGTGCCAAGGGAATACTACATGATGAGAAAATTGGCGATATAATTAAAGTGCTACATTGTATTAGAATGTCGTCATTAGGATGAAGAAAGTCTTCATGACTATCTAAGAGGATGAATGAATACTTACTGGGGCAGCTAGAACAAATCTTCACATTCCGACGTCATGCTTAGGGAACAAGCAGAGTAGGAAGACTGGAGCTGTGGATTTCTGAGAAGGGCCTCTCTTGCCATTGGATCATCGTAGTAGATGCTAGATGTCTTCCAGTCCCTAATGGAGGAGTCCATCAGAATGAACATCATTCTTTTCTGAAATTGTTCCTTCGGAGGCCAGGGCTTTGAGCTAGGCGAATGTTGTGCCATTGAGTGACAACCGTTGCCTCTTCCTCATCTTCCTCCTCTTCCCTCTCTTCTTGATTTTCCCCTTTCTCTTTTTTTATATTTCTTCATTTTATTCATGGATTCCTTTATGTCATACCTTTTTAAATTTCTGCTTTTATTCTTCTATGATTCTTAACTATGCTCTCAAGCACTGGGGCTAGTAAAGAAGGACCATGGGTTTTCCTTAGGTAAATTATATGTCATTGTGGAGTAAATATACAAATAAAAAAGACCTGGCCTCCATTTAAGTGGACATTTGGATTGCAATACCCTTGGTTTTTAGTCTTGATTCTCTGCCCAGAGCAAAGCCATCTGAAATAGGAATTAAAAATGCATAGTTCTTCATCTTTAGTTATGACCTCATCCTTAGGCTTGAGACACTGATAATGATGGCTGCAGTTATTTGGCACCCCCCACCCCCACCACCTTCTTTTTTCCCTCGTGGACATAGTCACCCGAGACACTGAAATATTGATGAATCTTGCAAGGCTCATGTGTGTACACATATATACAAAGCACATAATCCTGACTTATGGAAACTGCTCTGCACACTCCTGGGGATGAAATGGCTGCTGGTTTGGACCATTTCCCACAGATCATTTGATGTCAAATGGTCTATTTAGTTTGGTGATCTTTTATTTGCCACAGTGACACGAAGGCATCTAAAGTCCTGTGTCCACACACATTCACGTCCAGAAGGAGTTAGGGGTAATCTTTAAAATGTGAAGGAGTGTTAGAGATGGGAAGTTCTTACTCCAAAATTATCTAATAATGTCCAGAGAAGTGACTCTGTGAAGGTCATTTCCCCCTCCTCTCAAGTGTTCTCAGGGCAACATCAGAGAAAAGAGCTGTCAGTAATTTCTAATCTGGCTAGGTTATATCTGTGACCTTGGAGCAGAGAAACTCTCACATACTGCTGGTTTCTTGAGACAGCCATTTGATCTCCTTGTGAATACTGCCCAGGGGGGTTTGTTTCTAGGCTGCTCCTGAGAGTTCTGCTGGGCTAGGAAGTACAAAGGTTTTAAGCACTTGAATTTTCTCTTAGCTTGCTATAAAATGGAAGAAAGTCTCTGTAACAGGGCTTTGACTTGCCTTAGTTCTCTAGATTTGGGGGATCAACATTGAAAAAAAATCTTAGCTTCCTGATTTTTCCTTGTTTCTGTTTCCTTTTCTTTATTCCCTCTCATTACCAACTATCACATACTAAAATGCCTGTGTTTTACTACACCTGGAAATTAGTTTTGATCTCTTCTTTAATCCTTACTAGTTCTTGTACCTCACTTACACACCCCCAATTGTTCTCCACGTGATTATCGAATAAAAGTCCCTTCTGTTATTGTTGAGAGGTTTCTTTTGGGCTGAAAAGCTTTCAGGCAGGATGCTTTGGCCTTTGACAGGGTGACAGGTATGTTTACCTAAATCAATAACTCATTGCAACCCAGATTTACAAATCAGACACACCCAGTTATGGGCTTATTTTTGTAACAAACCTAAGTCTTGTGTTATCTGTTCATAGCTTAGGATGTTGCTACTACCCAGCAAATGAAAAAAAAGTATTTAGTTTTGACAGTGAGCTAATCTTAAAGCTTAGAGTCTACTTGAAATTTGACTCTATGCTTAGGGAAATTGGACAATAGATATTGGAAATTATTAAAAGGGCAATTATTTGTACAAATTATTTACTTATCAGAGAAAGGCATTTCACCCTGAAAAGAGCTCACTTAAAAGAACAAGGAGTTCTGAGCAAACTTTATACCTTGAATATTTTATTTAAATGCCATTAAGCTATCAGTAATGTTTGCTACATTTCCTTCCCCATCATTACTGATTGCCAATATATTTGTGGGTAAACAGACAGTCTCTCTCTTTTACAACTGGCCCCCTCTTACCCTGCACATTTCTTGATGACAGTGTCTATCATAGGTGACAGGGGAACCCACTACTGCCTCAATAAGCTTCTCTGCCTCAAACAGGGCTGTGCTGATTTCAGTGTGTCTGTAGATGGTAGGGGAGGCTGGCTGGAGACATTTCTTGGGAACCTGGCAGGAAGATCGGAGTAAGGCAAGGAGGAGTCTTTGAAAAAAATACCACACCAGGATGAGTAACACTTTTTAATGGAAAAAATGCTTATTTTGACTCTAATTTTATGCTTAGATGCTTTTAATTTGATCCACATTTAATTTGTCATTCCTTGGAGAAGGCATTGATTATATGAAAAACTCTCTGCTCTGTTGCTAATGAGCAGGATTGGCTTCAGAGGCTACCATGATGGCATTGTATTTTAGTGGTGCCCACCTGGAAACATTGGGCCACATATCTCCGGAGTCATTTCTGTTACCTCTGGGTGCACTGTTCTGGTTGTAATTGCCCAGTAGCTTTGTTAAAGTTGCAGTTCTGAAGGAAAGTGTGTAATGGCTACACATTGACAAGGCAGGTCAGAAGAGCAAGTTTGGACACTGAGTTATAGAGCCGTGAAGGGTCAGTTGAAGACGTAATGGCCGTTGTCCATCGATGGGATGTAATAACACTTGAGATCTATTTATATGTGTTTGGATTTGCTAAAACCCAAATGCTTTAACCCTGGAATGAAAAATACTGGTATTCAACATTGTTATGAGAACTTTTGGAAGGTAGAAAGATTATGAGTCTAGGCTAAGTAACTACATGTAGCAATTATTTTACTTGGAGATCTGAAGCTTCATATACAATCTATCACAAGCCTTATATTAGAAAATCCATGTCTCCTATGTTTTAAAAATTAGGCTGCTGCTATTTCTGAAATTCTAATGGCTGAACTTGCAACAGTAAAGATGTCCATGTTTCATTGAAATATATTTCATAAATTAGCTTATCATCGCACTGATTCAGCATGCCTAGCAGGTGAGAGACAAAAACATGTGTTATCTTCCCTAGGGAACCTTCAATGAATGTCATTCTGGCTTCATATGTCTTTCTTTTCTCCCCTTCTTGAACTGATATAAAATTCTAATGTGTGCCCTCTGGTACCATCTTCATTGAAATCTAGCAAAAGCGCTGAAGGTAAGATAGTTGCAATGGTGCATGAGAAAAGGGAAAGGGGGTACACACAGTGATTCATGGCATGCTGGAAGAAAGTTGCAATTGCTCACAGCACACTTTTGTATGTAGACAGGTTAAAATATGTCACACATCAGTATTAAAAATGAAGTTATTCATCTTAGCTACTTTCTTAAAGTTCATAGGAAAAGCACTAAAGCTATATTGGTGCCTTGGAAATAGTTCCATCTTTATCTGAGAGCAAACCATGCCACTCTCCCTCAAAACAATAGTCAAGGAAATAAGTGCATGCGATGGTAAAAGCACTATCAGTGCTTTTTGACAAGTAGTTGTTGCTTAAATACCAGAAAAACGGGAGATATGTGACAGACCCTGTTTGGTTATGATGAAAATGAAGTGTGGCATTTTTCAAGTGTGATTGTCCAGGCTAACCTTCCTTATCTATGGGTAAGGTTTGTTCTATGCAAATTTGAACCTCTGATATAATTATCATTTTGCAAATGGTCTTCATGACCATTGACCCAGTATTTTTAGAACAGTGCCACCTCTCTCTTCCTGGGTTTTGTTCCCATTTGGTAGATGAAAGAACTAAGGTATACCATTGTATGTACATATCCTTTTACTGGTAAGAAACATGCAGACCTAGAATGCTGTTTGCTTAATTTCTTTTTGTAGTCTTTTTTCTCTTTCAGACAACAAAAATATCCCGTTTTTTTACCCTCATCTTTTACAGGACGACTAAGTGGTCTTTAGTAACATTCTCAGCTTTAAATTCAGCTTCCTGACACAACCTTTAGCCAGGATTTCCTTCTGATAACAAAGATGGGAAAAAGTTGCACATCTTCGAATAAATTCACAATTTTGAGACTAGACTCACAAATGTTAATTAAGAACACTGGCCTCACACGAGATAGATACTGAAAGCTCAACTATCTTTAGTAATAGAAAATGAGATGTTGATTATTCGTGGACCGTTGCACCACGGCAATACTGGCATGCAAAGTTCTGTGAAATACTCTTTGGTTTTTTAAGCAAAACCATCGTTAGAACCCTTGCTGAAATTAACTGAGTAATTTGAAATCAGGTTGTTATGCCACTGTGCCTTTCAGCATCATATGAAGAAGTACGTGAATGACCCTACAAGACATTTAGGCTATGAAAAAGACAAATTGTAATGCATGGAATTGGACTTCAATAGGAGTTTTGCAGAATCTTCAGATTAGCATTTCCCACTTTTCCATTTAAAAGAATGTGAATGGCCGCTGTGGGGTACTGAGGTTTCAGGAGTCACAATCATGAGATTTACACACATTCCCATTTCGGGAACTTCTGAAGGTTCACGCTATTGTGTTCCAGACTTTGCTAAAGGAGGATTCAGGAAGAATTATTTTTAAAGTGGACATTTTAGAAAAATAATACGTTGAAGTCTAGGTGGTTTGAATTTTAAAATGACAACAAAATATCCCCTGAGTGAGATTTGATCTCAGTTACTTGCCTCTCAAGTTGTACCTCATTTATGAGGAACTCAGTAACTCCAAACTACTTAAAAAAATAGTAATGGTAATCATTTTCAGAATTGCCTCTTTGGTGAGCCACTTGGAAGGGCATCCTTTTGGGGAGCATTGTAAGTCGTCAGCACGGCATCTTCTTTCCTATTTACCTCTTCATTCTCTGTCATTATCAGGGCTGATATTTAGTGAGGACGGTTGCCAGTTGCCTGGATGCGGCAGACCTGGAAGTACCAACTGTATCTTAACCCACTTGAATCGGTGCTGTGGGAAGCATCCAGGTGTGCTCAGGATAGTTCTGAGCTACGCTTTTTTTTTTTTTTTTTTGGTATAAGCATCATGGAGCTCTACACACTCAGAAGAGCAGACCCTGTGTTTGACAGAATGGATGAATCACACATGGTTTAAGAGCCAGGCAGACAGACTTAGAACTCATAAGCAAATGTGGCCTACTGTTCAAAGGTAGGGAATCTTAGTCGGCTCCAGCTCTCCTACTTTTTCATTCATGAGGTGGCACCGTCACTGAGAAAGCAAATAACTAAAAAGTTTCTTTTACCAAAAAAAAAGGCATCAAATTTTTAAAATATAAGTTTGAAGTTAGTCTTCCACAGATAGCCAATTTAATTATGCTAAAAATGACATTTTTAATTAAACACCAAGGTAAGCATAAATGGATTTCAAAATAATTAATCAAACATCAAAAAATTGAAACCTTTTTCTGCTTGAGCAGCAGAAATGAAAGAACCAGTCTTCGGGTCTCATAGAGATTCAATCTAATTTAATTCTCTGTCTTCTCTAAATAAACATTCCTAAAACCTTTTTTTCATCTGGGGGAATAAGGATGAGAGGGGTAATCAATATTTCTAGCATTTTAATTAAAACCGTTAGTGGAATAAATCCATTTAATTATCAGTTAATGAAATACAAGGTCATTTACCTGACAGGAACTTTTGAGGGTGGATTACTAGTTGGAATAAAGCAGGGGAGCCCGATGTCACAGCCATTTAACTTCTGTCAAATTTAAGGTTAAAATCCTTTTAGACTCTTTAACCTATTCCCTACCACTTTTCTATTATGTATGCCAATTGGCAAGAGAAATGCATGCTAAAACTTATTTTACATTTAATTGCGTTGCTAAGATTTCATTGAATTCCTAGAAATTTCTTTATGTTTCTAAGGCATAAACTGAAAGATTGCAATATATTTTGATATGTTTTTATTTTGTGTTCATCATTTACAAATCTATAGGGATGCTTTCCTTACTACAAATCTTATAGTTTCATTTTTATAAATATGAATCAATAATCTGTCAGTTTTAGCATGCAAGCATAGAACAAATATGCAAAAATAAATATATCACTTTAAATAAGTTATGATTAATTATATGCAGTTCCCTTTTTAAGGTGACCCCAATTTCATTAGAATCATATAAAGAATTAAAAGCATCTGGCCCTGGGTTAGTTTGGTAGCTGGCTTTAAGCTGGTTTAACCAATGAAGAGCTAGCACTGAAAGTATGTTGCAAAAGCTCCTTGTACACATTGTTCACACTTTCTGTAGCTCACTTTTGCAAACAGAGCCTTGTGAGGGCTCCTGCTTCTTCTTAGCATAGATGTTGAATTCATTATCTATAGATTAGAGGTTCATTGCACTTTTGTAGATTGAATTTGTCTCCTAGCTACAAGTTTTAGAGATTAAAAACAAATAACCTGGTTGGACTCTTGCTTTCTTTCTTACGTGGCACTTACTATGTGCTAGGGTCACACGCAGGGCCAATGTGTGCATCCCGTGGACTCGGTGCTTCATAGACTCTGCGTGGATGTTAATACATCCTTATATACCCTTGAAAGACATTTGAGTAACTCATCATGCTTCCTAAATTCTAGACACAATTAGTTTACAAAAACGTACATTGACTTCAAAATAAAAGTGAATCAATTATCAGCTCAAACTTGCTTTAATTGAGCCCGGCTTCCCCATGAAGGCAGAGTAAGATTTCATCCTTGTTTAGATTTACCAAGACTGTGAATAGGTTTCTAATACTTTGAAAAAATATCAAAACTTACAAGGAAAATTGGATTAGATAGTACAAAAAATTCTCTTTTCATGTTTTCATAAATGTGATCCTGTGACTTCAAAGGAGGGTAATAAAATCTGTTTTAAGCTATAAAATGAGACATATAAAGGAAGAAAATTATCAATGATACCTAGATTTCAAACTTCTCTTGGGTGGCAGAGGCCACTAGAGTTGGCTTTGGTACATATGTGCTTTTGGTACTGATCTGTCACAGGAATTTGTCCAACAGCCCCTCTTTGCCCTTTATCATATATTGCGATTGCTCCTACCTTAGGCATCTAGTGCCTTGCACTTAAGTGTTTAGTGCCTACCCTACCCATCTCTCCACAGCCCTAACCTCTTTCCTTCTAAAACAAGGCTTCCATGCTTATTGTAGGTGTCACAAGCATCCAAACACTATGGGCTTAATTTTTTCTCACACTTCTAAATGTTTTGGAATGACACTGTCATCATGGTAGTTGAGGGGTCTTCTTATTGTTTCAGAGAGTCTGCGCCATACCACATGGGCATGCTTTAGTTCATTTGTACTGGCATATCCGAGGACCCGAGACAGTGATTTATAGAGAGCAGCTATTTACTTCTCATAAAGGTCGAGATGTCTAAGATAAGGCACCAGCAGGTTGGCTGTCTCAGGAGGCTCATTCTCCATTTTTAGAATAGCACCTTGTTGCTGGATCCTCTGGAGGATGAACACTCCCCTTACAGGTGGAAGGGTTGGGGAGTGAGAGTGCACATCTTTCAACCTTGAGTCCTCCTAGGAGGATGCTGAGTCCTCAAGACCAGTAGAGTACCAAAGGCCATACTTCTATTGCATTGGGATTAAGTTTCAGCCCAGATTGGGGTGGGACACCATCATTCAAACTACACTGAGATCAGTTGTATCACCGTGGACTATCACCGTGGACTATAGACGTGGACACACTTCCCGTGGAGGTTATACACAGCAAATCATGGTAGTTCTCCTTCAGCTCTTTCACTTTATTGATTTTTTTTTAAAACTGAGTACTTCTTTGTCTCTCTTTGGCCCGGAATCTAGAAGTTCTGCTCTTTGTATACATACATCTTCCTTTAGAAATCTGTTCTATATTTTTAGTTCCATCTCCATGGACTCTGCATAGAAGATTTCCAGTTTTTTTTTTTTTTTTTTTTTTGTGCTGTTGACACCTAGCTTTACATGCTGGGTTAACATAGGTAATAACAACTAAGTTTATATTTCTCCTTCTCACTTCCCCATCATTGTCCTGACTGGATGTACCTGGTTCCTTAGCAACAGAGGCCTGAATAATTTTAACTATTCTCTCTGCCTGTCCCAGTGGGAAGTAGCGGCCACCAAGTGCTGCTGGGTCTCCCTGGGTCAGACCTTCGGAAGCATGCTTTGTGTTCCCCAGCCCAGGTCTTCTGTTTCCCACCTCCCTCTCACCTGGTTTCCTTTCCTTCTCTTGGAAACCCACAATATCCAGGAACTGGGTTATTTTGTGAAGCATTCTTTTGTCTTCTGGTCTTTACAAAATCACACAAAGTTCCTTATGAGGAAAGTCCTCGAGTTATATTCAGCTCTATTGTATCAGATCAGAGACGTCTGCATTTCTCCTAAAGACACTGGCAGCCTTGCCAGTGAATGAAGCTGTTTCCAGCACAGAAGGCCACTCTCTGCCTAAACTGTAATTCACCCCTGTCCTCTGAACTTTTCACCGTTCTCTTCTTTTCTTCTTTTCTTCATATTCCTCTTTCTGAATGCTCATCCCTAAAACTTTTAATCCAATATTGATTTACTCTCATTCAGCTTTGTATATCACTCATTAAAACGTGAAAGAGTTGTCCTGTTAACTAATCCATGTTAGGCCTCAATATAAGTATTCTCCCATTGACAGTTTAGTTACCATGTTTGGTTATCTTTTTCCTGTTTCTTTTATTGATCGATAAGAAAGGGTTGTATGCCAATTTCCTCGTCTCTCATCTATAAGGATAGTGATCTTTACCTTGAAGAAGACAATGAAGTTAATGGTAAGTGACAGGTCTGTAGCTGCTCTTTTGCTTTGAATGGCTTATATCTTAGCAAACATAGAGGAAACAAAATGCTGCCTCATTTTTATTTATGGCCATGAATTGATATAGTCAAGACAAAAACATACTAATTGAATTCTGTCGTTTCGCGTTTATGTATGAGTGGAAATTTTAGGTCCCTTCCTATTAAAACCAGTGCAGACTCACAGTGGCAAGCCAGAGACCCATTTGAGCTCTTCTGCCGTGTGCCTAAGTCTAATTTGAAACCATTGTACCTTAAACTCTTACTAATTGCTCAAACTTAAAGTCATTACTTCAGTTCTTTATTAAAAATGAGCCTTTGCCCTATAAAATGCCCATAATTTTTAGCAGCTATATATCTGCTGTGTAATTTCCTCTCTCAAAAAATGTCATGCTCAATTTAATATTGGTATGTCATTTGCAACTGGCTAGGGGAGCTTTTTGAAGCTATTACATACTCTGGTTTCACAAGAGCTGGACTCTGAAGCCTGCATCCCTGCATCCCTGCATCCCTCCATCCCTGCATCCCTGCCAGTCTCAGACTGCTGTCCTGACACTGATGCATGGTGCATTTCTCCTACCCAAAGGGCTGCCTTAGAGGACGTTCTGTCATGGAATGCAAGGGCACTGGTTAAAATGAGAATGTTTTCCTCTGTGAGTAAGTGAATTGAGAACCCAACCACAAATGTAAAAAACCAGTTAAATAAAACAAAATGCACAAGTCTATGGATTAGAAAGATATACCACCTTGAGTTTTTATAACCATACCTCACAGGGAATTGTAATCTTTACAAAGCAGCTATTTTAAAACAAGATATAAAGAACACAATAGACAACTCAGAAGGATTCATACACACAAAATAATATGTATGAGATTTGCAACTTCAGTATAATTTAACGTATAATTTTGCTTGGTAAAATATTTTAATGAGAAAATTATTTTTATTTAACTAACATACTAACAACCAGGAAAAAAATGAAAATGTAGCAGATTAAGAACAGTTGACTATAGAAGAGGTATCATCAAAATCATCAAAAATGAGTTTTATTTAGGTCAAGATATAAAGACTATATATGTCATCAACATCATTATTGTCATCTTGCCTTGGTTAACTTGTGATCTACAAGTGTCAATTACATATTTTGAAATGCCAACATCAAGGTTTCAAGTAACTATGGCATATGAAGTGGGAGCCCAAACACTTGAGGAGATACCTTGACCTTAAGGAACTCAAGATTACTTGGGAGGCTACAATTCACACATTGGAGAGTGTGTGTCTCTACCAGGATGCTGTATTTCTGACTGTCAGTGATACAGTCAGAAATACAGACATAAGAATAGGAACTGAGGACTTCTGGCTTCATCCAAGTATAAGAACACATGAGCAAAGGTATTTCACATAGAAGTGTTGCTTACAAAGGCTCATGCTAAGAAATTCTCATATCTAGGCAACGGGGCGTAGACAAATTGATGGGACATGGAATTATGTGAAAAGCAATAGAAAGATAAGATTTTAGAGGAAAGCTAGAATGTAGTTCACTGGTACAGTGCTTGCCTGGTGTGCAAACTAACTAACTAACTAACTAACTAACTAACTAACTAACTAAAAAATAAATAAATAAATAAATAAATAAATAAATAAATAAATAAAATATAAGGAATAAAGGAAAGAAGAGAAAAAGAAAAGAGAAAAAAGTGATTGGGGAAAGCCCCCTTTTCTCCAGCCTCCCTTTATTGTCTAGGTAGGTGAATGAGACCACACTGTGTGATGCTTATAAGGATAAAGGTGGACCCTGTGGTGGCTGTAGCAAAGTGGCCAGTGTTAGGACCAGGAGAGCAGCCAACCATCCTTGGAGTCTCTGGAAACAAGCGATCGCAAGTCATCGATAACTTAAAGGAACAAATGAGCCTTGGCATCCATCCGAGTGCACATCCCAGCCTTTTCTCTCCCGTCACTGCTATGATGCAATCCGATCCATGTAAGCCTTGCTTTCTGACACTTTCTGTTGAGACTTGAATGCCTGCTCACAAAACTCAGGGCTCTTTTACTTTCTTTGTGTAGTCTCTCAAATTTCTCTGTGCCTCAAATACCGCTTTATAGACAGAAGAGACTTTCGGAGACTTAGTTGTCTTAATTTTGTGTAATATTCTCTCTCTCCCCGAAGATCTCCCACACATTAGGCAAGTACAGTCGGCTGAGCTGTCCTCCCAGCATCCTAAACCGTTTTCTCAGAGCCTAACCTGGGTAGATTGTTTTTTAAAGCACTGCTGTTCTTTTTGCTATTACTTTGAGACAAAGGGATATAATGGTGTGCTGTATGGGTGTGATTTCTACAATATTTGATACAATGGTGAAACGGTGTTCTTGAAGGCAATGATAAAACGATACTGATGGTCAATGAACACAACTTGAAATTCAGCACGTCCAAATGATCATTGTAAGGAAATAACACAAAAGTTAATTTTGTATTAATAAGAGTTATATGCTCAGTGATTATTTGTTGTCTGGTACATATGATAAGTAGGGTGAGAGTAATTGGCCGTTTGAAAACAGGCAGCCTTGATTGTTTTAAAAATAAAGTCTCTGCTAGTGCGAAGCTTTTCCTTGTTAAATATCATTCCCTGCTGCTGCTCTGTTTTGTTCCTGGGAAGGATCAGACAAGCTGAAGAGGTAGATGGTCCTGCTGTGTCAGGGAGCGCAGCCATTTGTCCGTTGCATATGAAGACGGTGGCAGCCTGTGGGAACTTCCCAATTCAGTGTCCTCTGCGTGCCAAAAGATCACTGGAAGATTATGATGCTATCCGTGCTTAAAATATGGAAATCACGGGCTCTATATTTTCTAAAGAACATCCCTTTTCATAGTGATAGTTTTTACTCCTATATCTCATCCTGTTTAATATTTAAAATTTGGTGTGTTCTCTAAAAGGAATTGCTATTTTGTGATTTACAACCTTGGAGAAAAATAACATACTAGTCATAACTTTGCAGTTTTTTGTGATGCATGAAGATCAGATTTTTTAATGTTGGTTAATGCTTTGCTAATTAAAGTGTGCATGTTAATTAAAGCAGAGGCTAATGTTAATTACCTATATTAATGGAATCTCATGTAGCACCTGCCTGAAGCAATGGGTTCAATTTTCAAAATATCTCAATTAAGGCTGAAACTTTTGATTTGCATCTAGTAGGGTTTCAATTAACTGCACTGAAAACTTCAAAAACACTCTTAGGGGTGCAAAACAGCAGTGATTATATGAAGTAGAGTGGAGTTTGTTAAGTTCATGTACAAAGACTTCTTTCGTTAGTTTCAACTCGATTTCTTTTTTACTCGCCAAGACTCTATTCACTCAAAACAAGTCAATGAAAGTAGCCAGATGTATATTACTGCCCATAATCCCATCCAAGGGAGGCTGAGGCAGGAGGATGGTGTATTCAAAAGCAGCCCTGGCTTCACAGCAATACATTGTCTAGACTAAAACTAAACGGCAGTGCAAACATCAGCTCTTGAAACAGCTCACCAGTGTTAGCACCTGAGTACACCCATCCTTACCCTTACAGCATTCTGCCCTGGATGACCATTAGTTTTGATCCACATCCCTTGCTAATGAATGTCTTGGTTCCTTTTATTTAACCAAATATAACCACTATATACTTAACCATATATAAGCATGTTTTAGGGCCTTAAAACAAACATTGTTGTGTGTTTGTAAAACAGCTAAATGTGTTTCTAGGCTAAAGTGGAAGTGAGTGAACTCTCAGCACCCATTTCATTGTGCCAAACACACACAGCCATGGCTTCTTTCTTGTTTATGCGGCTGCTTTATGCAAGGCATCAAGTTGCTGTCTGGTATCTCAAGCCAGTGTCCAATAAAAGACTGGTATTTTTGTTAGTAAGTTAAATACGGCCTGGAATGGAGAAGAAGGTGCTTATTCAGGATAAGCCATTGTTATAACGCCAGCGAACATGTGTTTATTCTGCTGATGATTGTATTAACATTATCTTTTAGTTCCAAACTTACAACCTGGTTGTTCTGTAAGCAAACCTGGCTCATGGACCATAGGCACAGTAGAATGCTTGTGTTGTTTTAGAAGATAATACACGAGATTAGCATATTAGGGGGCAAATCTTAAAATAATTAATTAAAATATAAACATAACTGAAGAAAGGTACATTGTGATTAGTATGCATATCGTTGGCTCTCCTGAACCTACTGCTGTATTTGCTAAAGTCCCAATAACAACTATTCCCACTGGGTCTTTGGGAGGGATTATGAGCTAACAGTGATAACCTTTTTGACATCTAGTATAATCATGGTTTCAGAAAAATAGTTTCCATTACTGTGAATAATTGAAAGAGAAGTAATCGCCGCAATAGGTATATACAAATAGATTACAAACTGATTTATGGTCCCTGGAAATCAGCATCATTAACTGTTATTGTGCCTTAGCAGACTTGGACTCTGACAGCTGACTCTTGATCTCAGAGGGCCAAGATTTGTCTCCACCCAGCCGTAAGAGAATACCAAACAAGCATAAGATCGCCACGTGTAAGGCATGACCATCAAGGCGACACAAAGGCCCATAGCTGCTTCTGCTGTGCTGTTGGCACGATGATAAAAACAATATTTAAGGGAACGGCCAACAGTATTGTCTAGGCCAGAAGATGTCAGCCGTCATCCTGATGGCCGAGCGTGTGGTTGTCAGAAAAGACGCTAAGTGATCCCTAACGAAGAGCAGTGCAGGGGTAGGTGAGTCAGTGAGCGCTCTCGACCTTCATCACACACTGGCTAGTTAGCCAACTGGTCAGTTAGAAGCTGGACTCAACGTAACAACTAGTTGGATAATGTGAGGAATATGCACAGCAGACTTCCCAAGGATGAGGCAGTGAGCCAGGGCTTCACAACCAGCAGAGCAAAGTCACCAAAGCATCCAGTCCCTGCTGTATCACCATTAAGGTGGCAGATGGCAAAGCATTAGCAGAAAGACATTGAGAACAGCTGGAAAACATCTGGTGGGAAGAGACAACCTAATGGGTATACTTGGCTGTGCCAAATTGAAAGGCAATTACTGGGAATCCTGGAAAGAAACTTGTATATATGGTTCATGGCATGGGGGGAGGGTTGGCTAGAACAATGAATTCTAGTTTAGAGCTTTGGAAATGCTAAAAAGAAGTGACATTCGAACCTTGGGGATAGACTAGAGAACATTAATTTGCTCTCTCCCCAAGTTCTAGGTGAGAACACAACTTTTAGGGGTATCTGTAAACCTATCTTGACCTAGAATCTTCTTGCATTGCTTCAGACCTTATATTTGAAGCAGGGTCCCCCACTGAACTTGGAGCGCACTCACTAACGAGACTGGCTGGCCGGTGAGGTCCAGAGGCACACCTATCTTTGTGCGATGGCTTTTTATGTGGATTCTGGGGATCCAAACTCAGGTCCTCAGGCTTGTGCAGCAAGTACTTTGCACACACAGAACTCTCTCTCCAGCCTGCAGCTTTGGATTTCTTTCCACATGTTCCTCCATTACTGTTTTTGTCCATGTCTGCCCACATGTCATTGTTCACTCTCTCCTTTGTTGAGAGTCACCTGTCTTTCTAGAACCCTTGTGTCCATAAGGCCCAATGCAAAAACAGTGATGTTTCCTTTTGGGAGTGAATGATTTCTAACAGAATGAAGAAGCAGTAAAGAGAGGATTCCCTCAGAGACTGATGGGTAGAACTGGGGAGACTGGGTGCCCCGATGCCTCTTATGTAGCTAAAAGAGATTCCCTCGCAGACTGACAAGACACCCTTCCCCATTCAGTCTGCAGAGGAATGTGCAAACCTAGACAGGCCATGAAGGAGATAGAAATCTGAACAGGTGCTAGGGGAATGCCATGGGACAAAACTTCTCCTATAGTCCAACTTGGTGAAGCCCGAGTTTTCCTGGGGTTACTTATAGGAATATGTACGAGGGGTCACTTACAGGAACAGGAATGATGCAAAGACAACTTCATCACCAGAGCCCACCCCAGCCTGGGTGACAGCTCACAAAGCTGGGAAAGGGGTTACAGAGTGTCCTTTCCAAGTGACTCGGTTGGTTGGCTGGTCTAAACCTCTTTCAGGCAGCTCAGTGTCTGCCCCTTTTCATTGCTTACTCTGCCGGGGGGTGGGGTGGGGCAGTGGATCTGGTCGGTCTCGGGGACATCCTGAAGCTAGTGAGCTGTTTTGAGTTATTTACCTTTCATTCTTGGAGGAAACTATTGCACAACAGGAAGCCGCATGTTTTCCAGGTGCTCCCCTGACCTACTTGCCATTGAGAAGACAGACTAGTCAAAGCGTAGTCTTTCAATAAATGTTAGGCTCCATCTCCCTTCATCCAACTCCCTTCTTAACCACTGAACCCAAAGTAGTCCATTCATTACCTTTTGCAACTATTTTTGGCTTAGTATTTTTCCTCAAGACTCAAACAAACAAACAAACAAACAAACAAAAAGCAGTTGACTATAAGCAGGGTCTGATCTCAGTTTGTAAACATTAGAGTCCAGATGTCCTCTCTAGAAAAAAGCAGGTTATTTTGAGCAGAAGACCAAGTGGAATTCAACCACAGAGGACGTGGCCAGGAACACAAGTGAAGAGCCAGAGGTTAGAAAAGGTGGGGTGAGCACAGAGCCAGTGAGGGACAGCACACGTGTAAGAGCCCTGACAGGCGTTCCTGGGAAATGGTTGGCGATAGGCAGACGAAAAGTCAGAGAGAGAAAGGATACCAGAAGGAATTGCGAGGAGTCAACATGAGGGAAGTCAAGGGTTTTGAATGAGTTTCAAGTCTAGCTCCAAATTTTTAGGTTGACACAGAATCCTCCTATAAATCCTACATATCGGAATATCGTGACAGTGATAAATCATACTAGTGACTTGGGAAAGCGATCAGATCTGCAAGAAAATGCCTTCACAGTGAGGTCTCATTTCTTTCTGCCCCGGACTCTGAAGAGACTGGGTGCCATGACGGTTGAGCAGTGAGCTGGAAAGAGACAAAGTAATCACAGAGTGTACACAAGGAAGCTTCACTGCTGAGGCGAAGGAGCAAAAAGTCTGGATGAATCTAACGTTTGTAGGATGTGGGACATTGGGCCTCTCAGAAAGTGGTCAAAGTATGTACCTTTCATAGTAGACTTGATATTGTATCCCAGCTGCCAGCTGTTTTAACTGTTGGAAGGACCAGTTAGGAACTGGCTAAGGCGAGGAAATCATAGTTTGGGGACTACTGCTTAGAAATGATACCCACAAAGAAGCAGACTTCAAAAAATGAAGCACAGGACTTGGAGTCAGAAGCTCTGGGACGTTTCTTTCCATTAGCTGTGTGATATCATCTCTTTCCAGTAGAAAGAATAATATCTGATATATTGGTGCCCAGCATAAGTTGTGATTACTAAGGAAGATGTTATACATGGAACCCCAAACCACAAAAGTATATGTAACCTATTACCAGAAGTATCTAACTCTATTAGCAAGTGACTTTTGATTAAGCAAAATGTTACTATCCATCATTTAAGCATTAATCCAGATGCCCAATGAATATGCCCACTTTAGGTGATAGATAGTGAACTCATGATTAGATATCCAATTAATTTGTAATTTGCATACTGTGTCAAATAATAAGGTAAAATCAATAATTATTTCATAGGATAATAGATTATTTGAGGTAGAACTATAAAATATAAATATCTAATTATGTAAGATATAAAAATTATGTTTCTCTTTAAATGTTCTATGAAATGGCAGAGAGCTGCATCTTCATCGTGAGTGTGGAGTTATGCCTAATATCAAGATGTTTATCATTTTTTGAGAGCATCATTCTCTTAGGTCTGGTTCTAAAGCTACAAGATAGCAGCTTAGATAAAGTAAAAAATAAAATAAAATAGCAGTGTATTTAATGGCAGTGTGAAAGGAATGCTCTTCTCATAGCTTCCTTGATCCTGGCCCTGGTCCCTTTGTTTCTGTCTCCATATTCCACTAACACTAAGATCCCAGCAGTCATTACCAGTTTGAAGGAGGCAGGGGAATTACTGTGTGAAGTACTTCATGTTCTAGATTCATCATCAGGACATCTCATAATTCTTCTTTCTCTCGTTCCTATTTCACCTCCTAGTCCTTGTTTCTCATAAACTGAAAATCTGGTCAAGAAGCATTCTTGGATTTAGGCTTATCATTTGTGACATGTGTGTTCTGGTGGCATCCCCTCATGTCAGGATTTCTGCTGTCTGTGGTGCCAAAGTGGAGGGGGTGTCCAGAGACCTTCAGACAGTTGAGATTCCCCTTATAATAAACAGGTAGTCAGTGGAGCCTATACATCATGTGGGGATTCAGTTCCCTGTTAACGAATCCATTGGTGACCCATGCTACAATCAACTATTTGGAAGTTACAAAATGGTGGTCGACTAATTCTAATATTTCTTGTGCATTTTTAGCTGGCTAAAAAAAAGCTCTATAAAGTTTTCTTGTACCAACTCTGATAATTACAGCTTCTCTTCTAATCTTCAAATATCCTTTTGCTTCCCAGTATTTGGAATAATGTGTTGGAGTAACAGCCCCTCCTGTGATGGCATTACTTTTTCTTTTTCTGGTTTGAATACAGTAATATACAAATTTACTTATATTTGTTTGGTAGGTAACTATCACTTGAAGTGATTCAATTTGGAGCATATATTTCCTACATTTGCCTAAAGCCCCTTCATGATAGAGCTGTGTGCTTTTGTCCAGAGTCAATGAAAGCTTCTTTGTTCTCTTTACAAGATGATATCACAGGCTCATTTTATAATTTTCCTGCTCCAGACTTTTAAAGTAATTACTAAACTGATATCTTTAACTCTTCTCAGATGAAAGTAAGCCATACCCACCCCTCACTCATTCAGTCAGTACGTATTGAGTGTCTGCTTGTATCAGAAACCCAGGGATGGTATCAAAACAAATCTGGTTCATATCTCACTCCTGGGGACACTCAAAACATATTCATGTAGAGGAGTCATGAATGCCTACATGGTAGAAAGGGAAGTTTTTATACAAGACAGATAGATTATAGATCCATGAAATGCAGGTGAGGGAGGAAATTCCTTAGCCCAGAGAAATGGGAGGAAAGAGGAGGTGTGGAAATGGAGGGTAGTTGAGTGTAGAGATGGAAAAGCCTTATGCATGAGAGGGCATAGGCTAGTCTGATGTGAGTAGAGGGGGATTTTGCCATTTGTCAGGAAAGGAACTCACAGGGGATACCTGGGAAGGTGAACAGGGACCAGTCCTAAGAGGTACATAAACATGATGCCAAGACATTTAGCTTTAATCTGAAGCAAATGATAGCCATTGGGACTCTTCTGCTTTGTTCCTTGGTTTCTGAATCAGAACAGTCATATGACTGATTGATCACATGATCATGGAAAGCCTCTTATAGAGGCCTTTTTCTCTTGTGCACCATCGTGAGGGGACATTTAGCCCTGCAGCTGGTGGGTTAGATGCTGGATGCTGAATAACCTAGCAGTAGTTTGTGTGATGACTCAAGTACAAGGATGCTAGGTGGTCCTGTGATTTGTGTCTCACACACCAGCAGAACACAAGAAAACTTTCAATGCCATTTCATAATCAGGGTCCCTCCAACTGTCTCCAGTCATGAGAGATTCCATTGCACCCAAAGTAACTGTTTCCCAAGCATGAAACTCATTTCTTCCTGGGTCATAATTTAAATCTTAATCTTTATATTTATGCCTTGGATTGCTATTTGTATGCTGAGTTTTAGCTATGTAAGGTATAGCAGAAATGCAAAAGGACCCAAACAACCAAAATGCTGCTGAAGATGAAAAGATTGAAAAGTCATACAGAAATGACATGCCCTGTGTTCTTTTTGTGAGATCACTTGCTGTGTTGTTGATACACTTACTGGAACTTTCTGTTACCTAGTTTCTCAGCTTAATTGTGGCAGTTTGAATGAGAATGGCCCCATAGGCCATATATTTGAAGGCTTGGTGCCCAGTTGGTGGAACTGTTTGGGATGGATTTGGAGGTGTGATCTTATTGGATGGAGAAGGCATGTCATTGGAGGTGGGCTTTGAGCTTTCAAAAGCCCATGCCATTCCTAGTTATCTCTCGCTCTACATCTCATGCCTATAGATCAGGATATAAAGTCTCAGCCAGTACTTCAGCACCATATCTGACTGCTACTGCCATGCTTCTCACCATGATGGCCATGGATGCTGACCTCTAAAACTGTAAGCAAGCCCCCAGTAAACTGGTTCTTCTATGAGCTGCCTTGGTCATGGTAATTTTTCATAGCAATAGAAAAGTAACTAAAATGTATGTACATATACATATACATTCATACATATAATGAAACAAGCTACTAGCATCTAAAATGTAACTGTTTTGTCTTAGATGTAGCAGAGAACTATTAAATCTGAAATGGGAATATTAAAATAATTTTGAAGACATTCTTTGTGAAGAAGCAACCTTGCAGCAAGCTGCAAGAATATATTATAGAGATTCAGCTGTATATAATAAGCTATACCTTGACCAACCAAGGAGTCCTTCAAGAGGAAGCCAATTATCAAGGAATATTTGCTGTTATTTAGCTTATTAATATATAGCAGCTGTCTTTTGCTATGAAATTCTTGTGTGCCCATATACTACTAGGCCATATGGCAAACAGTTAAGCTTCTCTGACCTGCTGCTGATCCACTAGGTAACATCCCTGCAAAGCTTAGGAGACAGGCAGGTATGTAGATACATAGCTTTGTTTCTTGTGCAAATGAAGCTGAGACCAGCCCTTGCCTTCAGGCCTAGTAGCATCTCAGAACTATTGACTGGGGACAGCAGGGCTTTTTGCATAACCAAGTGCAGTGAAGAATGGAGCGGAGTTCCTGGTCAGGCAGAGCTGTGTGGCCAGGGAGAAGAGAAGAAGGCAGAATTTCTCAGAGCCAGGGGTAAGGAACAAGGAAGGAAAGACGGAGGAGGAAGGAACAGAGGAGGAAGATGAGGTTGAAAGCATAGGAGCTTAGTTAGGACTATGACAGGGCAGTAGGTACAGAGAGGAGCTGTATGTGAGGATGGAGCTGAAGCTGTATAGATAGAATTTTGTCTTAGAGAAATAAAGTAACAGACGAAAGACCATGGTGCGTATAGATTCCTTTCCCTCAGATACTACCCCCCACCCCAGCCGGATGCAGCATCTTCCTCAGGACCCTGGGAAGGATTTTCTTGGGAAAATTTCATTACAGCCTCACTATACTATAATTGATGTTTGAATTCTGAAAGTCATACATAGAAAAGATTCTGTGTAGGGTTATGATGTATATCATAAAACTTGAAAAACAATAGTTGGCATTTCAACAGGGAAATTGCTCTATCCCCTCCTCTTTGAAAACTGGTAGCTGAACTGGGTACCTTTTAGAGTGCGAAAGTGATCCGCATAGGAGGCTGGCCAGTTAATAAGCATTTTCTCTTTCCTTTGCTTATTTTTCCTGTCATGTTTGCATCATCAAGTGTAATTTTCTACTATAATTTTGAGAATTCTATTTTCTGCCATTGTCTGAGACAAGATAAAGTTTCTTCATGTCAGAGATTATTGAATCTTTTATTTCATAGAGACCTGCTAAAATTAAATATCACTTTAAATTTAAATCTGTAACACAGAGGTTAAAAATATCCAAGGGTTTTCATGTTTGAAATTTCAGAGAATCCCAATACATTTTTTTAAACTGAAAAGTATTTCAGGTGATTTTGGTCAGAATGATCCTTTCTTTTTAATGATATGATTCACATTTTACAGTTAGATTAGCAGCCTCAGATGTTGATTAGAACCGGCCACGAATCTACTTCCTGAAAGTACATATCTTCTTCTAGCATGAATATCACTAAGGCATCTCACTAATTTCCATACAATGACTCACTCATTCATTCAGCACACAGTTTTCTGACATTGACGATACAATTGTGAATAGAAAAAGTTGTGGAATCATGTACAAAATTCTCCAAAACAAAACAGAAAATTTAAAAAAAGACATGGTCCCTGCTGTTGTGAAATTTACCTCCCAGTGGCATATGAATTAAAAACTCATGTTCTAAAAACAACAAAAAAAACCTTACATTTTGCAAACTAGCAAGATCAAACAAAACAAAAATGAGTCAAATATAGTCATAAATATTAGAAAAAATCAAAGATGGAGGGAGAGGAGAAAAGAGGGAGAATAATTGGGGAAGGAAACACCATTTAAACAGATTTTGAAGATATAAATGTGCTAGTCACATGAAAAGGAGAAGAGGAAAATTCCAGGCAGAGGGAAGTGCCTGGCCACGGTGGAAAGGAAGTAGATTCCTCCAAGGAGTGAAACTGAAAGATGTGTCTACCATGCAGACAAGCAGCTCAGCCGGCAGCAGTGATCGACAATGAAGATCAAACACTACAGGTCCCTGAAGACTCTGGAGAGGTGTGTCTACAGTACACTGGTTGCCAATAAGAAGTAAGATGTGAACCACCATTTAAGAGAAACGTTTATCCTGACCAAAATAGACTTAGAGCATAGCACCTAATTCCTGTCATTAGCTCAACTATTCACTCTGCCCCTAAAATAAAGACAGCAAAAATGAAGGATATAATTTTGTTTAACTTGACCCTAACTTAGAATATCAGTATGTCTCATAGATAGGAATAGAGCTATCAAGGAAGAGAAAAAAAAGGCACATGTTTGTTTCTTTTGTAAGTCTTTTATGAATATGATAGCTCAGAGACTTAGTGAGAATTTTCAGGAAAATCTAACCACCATGTCAAGCTCTACAAGCTGTGAGCAGTCTTGATGTCTTGATGGTCAACCCGTGTCTTCACAGACAACACACACACACACACACACACACACACGCACACACACACACACACACACGAGAATCACTATTGCAGAAGTGTGTGTGTTGGGGAGTGGGGATGGACACAGATCTTCCAGAAAATAGTTGTTGTTCTTTTTAGTATTTGGAGAACCTGTAGAAAGTAGAGAATTATTATCCCAATTTTTAGGGTTTATGTGGGTTTTATGGGCACTGTTCTGGTAGCTGCTCTTTACTCTCATGGTTTTTGCTTACTGTCCCCTGGATCCTTTACTTCACATTTATGTCCTGCATTCCCTTTCCTCCTATTGAGTTCTCCTCTCCTGCTGATGTACAGGAGCCTGTTTCTGAAGCACTATGAACTTTTCTGACTTTGGAGCCTGTAGGAAATCTTGGCTTTTCATAATCTCTTTCTGTCTGAGACCCTGACCTCCAAGGAGCTGGACCTAGGTAAGTATTAAGACGTAGGTTAGAACAGTGAGCACCCAAGACTTGGGTGCACTTCTCTAGGCTTGCTCCCATCTTTTGTGCAAATAGATCTTTTTTAAAAATATTTTTTAATTTCCAATTTCTATTACATTATTTGTTTGTGGGTAGGGCTATGTGTATAGAAATCAGTTCTCTTCTTCCTCCATGAAGGTTTAGGGGCTGAACTCAGCCTGTCAGACATCGTGACACATGCTTTTACCTGCTGTGCCGTCTTGGTGACTCTGCAAATAGATTTCTACCTTTTTTTTTTTCTTAAAATGGTCTTATGGGCTAGTGTGTTTTATCTTTAACTGAAGAGAATTAAAATACATGAAACTGGAGATACTCCATGTTAATATGTTAATGCCTGTACCTTTGTAGTATGAGTCAGCATGTAAGACATCCTTTCTTTTCCCCAGTGAAATTGCTAACAAGAACTGGAATAAGGGAGTCAACAGGGTAGGGGGAGTTTCCATGTATAGGTCATTTCATATGGCTTTGTGAATTGCTACAATAATTTTACCCAATATTTAGGGTTCAGTTCACTCAGTAAGAATTCTTGGTTTCCATTAGAATCTCCAATTAAACACAAGTATATGTCTTCGGGTTATTATGATTAATAGTCAATATAATAAAAAGCGTTTTCTAAAAAATGTTGGTATTTCCTACAAATATAGCTTTAAATAAAATATTAGCAGTTTTAAAGTAGCTTTTCATAGGTTCCTATTTCTTCATTTCCATATATTTGTCATTAATCAGTGGACTATATCTCAACATAATTTCTAGATAAAATGTATTTTCTCCTTTTTAAATACTTCGATATTCTCATTTGTTTTTATGGCATGTTACTGCATGTCTCCAGAGGCTCACAGCATTTTTATTTTCAAGTAAATTTATACTAGTTACAGTATCCAGCTGTTTTAGATATAGGATCATTTCCTGTTGGTACTGTTTCCAGGACAATTCTTTTTTTCTCCTCACAAAAATGAAAAATGTAATTTAACAAAGATATCCTATAATTGCCTTCATATCTAGCAAGGTATCTAGCAATCTGAATACCTTATTTTATTTAAAACATCTGTCCACATAATGTCTAGCAATTGTCTAAAGATACATCATCCATGGGAAACACAGCTGCTGCTATTTTTATTTAATTTATAGGGAACCAACAAAAACGTCTCTTTAATATTGTGTCTTCTGCTGTTTTATTACATGCAAGGTATTTTCATAAATGAGAATAGCTTACCTTTTTGGTGCTGGCAATTAGTTTAGTCTCTTTGAAATCGGGAAAGGCCACTGTCCAGTGTTTTAAAGTCACTATGAAAACATTCTGTAGAAAAGCAATCTTTTGTTACATATGTGTGTGCAATATATATTATATGTAATATATTCATATATTAATATGTGTATTGTGCACACACATATATGTACACACATGTCTAGCAATACATCATCATAACAGGGTGGCATGCTGCTCCACTCATGGAACAATCTTACACTGGAAGCACATTTTAATTGCTAGCCAATGTATGTTTTCACTTACAATAAAAATGCAAAGTCTTTTGCTTTGAAGTCTTTCTATTGATTATAGCAGTCAACTGATATTTTGGTACACTTACGAAAAATGCATAGGGAATTGTAGGAGCTTCCACAAAAGCTCTTTGTCCTGGGAGGATGCTGAGTTTTATAGAGAGAAACCTATTTGTAAATTCTATTTATTGTATATGACCCTCGAAGCCTGATTAATTAAGCAGCATTTAACTTTTACTAGATTGCATCCATTTTGACTTAGCTGACACCAAAGACACCAGACACCCAGGCTGACAATATGTGCCTAAGGAGAAAGCTTACCTTTTCCAGGGAAATAATCAAAAGATTCCTTTTTGGAACACTAAGAGTATGAAAGGGAAATGGTTATGGTCCCCTAGTGACACACTGTTATGATTGACAGGAAAAACCAACATGCCTGCCACCTGAGACGTCTTGTTCAGGAACTTTCTGGAGGGTAGTAAATTGGTGTTGGCACAAACACAAAAAAATAAAATGACTTGATTCAGCACTTTTCAATTCTAAATCCCCATACACTAAAGAAAGAAGTAAATATTCATCAAATGATCAAAATTTATATTGATTTTTATTCTACATTAGCAGCTCAAAGTTGAGATTCTTGACAGGGTGGATGTCGGCTTGAATGATTCTCTTTGAAATGAGGATATAGGCTCTGAACTGAGTGCTACCATGCATTCCTGAACTATAGGCCCTGCTTATTAGAACCCCAGGCGGCTGAATTTTCAGAAGGAAGTATAAAGGCACACTTGTTTGGTTCTGTTTTGATAACTAAATTGTTATTATTAGATGTAAAGTAATTCTTGTTGTTCCTGTTTCATTTCCCCTGCCCCCTCCCCGTCCCCAATTCAAGACTATTTATCCTGTAGAGATTCAAAGGAACTGGAGTAGTGTTGTAGCCACTGACTTCATGGGAGCGCTCCTCAGCGTAACTGGACCGAGGGAGGAGCTACTGGCCCTGCAGGCTGAGAGAGCTCTGATTGCATCTTCACGATACACATTTTTAAGCCTTAGTTTCTGGCAGAGAATAAATGCTAGCTTTCTGTAGGTGAGTGTGGAGGGGAGGAATTAGGCGATGGCTGCGGAATGTAAACACAGACTTGATGCATCTGTTGCCATGCAGAGATTTGCTAAGGGAACAGTAATGGGAAACATCGAAAATTCTAATCATCTCCTCCAGTCCACACCTTGTAATCACACTTCCCCCACCGCAGCTCATGACATAAAATGCTGAATTTTTAATGAGTTTAACCACTTGCATTACAAAACGGAGAGAGGATGGCGGATGAAGGTTCTACAGAGGCAATGGTGTGTCACGATTCTGTTTTGTCTGTTAGGTGGAGGTGGTTTTTTTGTTGCATTAGTAAGCATCCCATATGTCATTAAAACAGAGAAGGGAGACATTTTTCTTTATGCACAAATGCAGAAGAAATGGAAATAGTGTTAATGTTTATTTCCCCACTTTGTTTGAATGTTACCATTTAACAAGTCTCATTAAAAGGACGGCTTTAAAATTAAATTTCCTAAATATTATAGTGAATGGTTTTAATGATTTGCAAACAAGTCAATAAAATAGAAGCGATCACTTAAAAATCTAAAATATTACTGCTATGTCTCTTAAATAAAGACATAAGAACTATCACTAACCCTCTCTAATGCTAGGTTTTCTGGAATGACAATATAATCATATTGTTATGTACTTAATATAAAAAGATCACTATATGCAATAATATTTACTGAAAAATAATATTCAAATAGCTAAACATTCCTAATTATTACTTAATTTTTTTCAACATTTTATTTATTCTGTGTTCCTGTATGTATGTGTGCAGTGGTTGGATAACAGCTTTCAGGAGTTCAGTCTCTCCTTCCATCATGTGGGTTCCAGGATTGAACTCCAGGCATCAAGCTTGGGCAGGTACCCATTGAACCATCCCTCTGGCCCTCTTGTTAATATATATGTGTGTGTGTATACATATATACACACACACATATATATATACATATATATTATAATTTAAAAAATAACATTCTAAAAAATGTACTAATTGTTTCCTTGGCACATTTCTGAAGGATTTTATTAGTCTTATCCTTGAATGAGTGTCTTATGAACCACAATTTTTCTGATTGTAGATGATATATTCCCCGAGGATACAAACCTACATTTGTATTTTGTGCAATGTCTTATATATAAAAGACATTCAAGATCTAGTTGTTGAAATTTGTTGAAGACCTTTAACATTGTTCCAAAGAAATATCTCCTCCTGTGATCCTCCTCTTACTCTGGGAAGGAAAGTTTGGTATCCTACTCAGGTGTGCTTGTTTGAAGCCATACATGTAGCCAAAATTTAACCATTTTTTTTTTCTTTTGACCATTAAGTTCAGGAAAGGCTCTTTAAGGAGAAGCCCTGTGACTCCTTCTGCTTTCCTTTGCCGTTTTTCCCTTTGAACCCTCGAGGACAACTTTCTCTGTGCTTGCACTTCTTTTTATAGACTGAAGGATGAATTGTAGTTTAACACTTAGCTGTTGTGTATAACACTTAAAACCTGACAAGGACTTTTAATAATCATCAACTCTCTTGAATTTTAGTTCTCTGATGAGAAACTGAGTAGGGGCCCTAAGTAATTACTTTGATAAAGTGTGAAAAAGTCTTTTGTGTCAAACAAGCTTCTGTAAACCTATACTATCTGTAGGGTTTGACCTCCATAAAAAAGCTGTGACGTCTTTAACTCTTTGGTTTTGTCCTAATCTCTGTCATTTTATTTTGGAATAATCATTTTTCCTCAGGACAAAATCTCCATAATATTTTCCCTCTTCTTTAGATGAGAAAACTTGTTCGTTTTTTTTTTAACCAAATATATATTATCTAACTACCTATATATGTATTTCCTGTTTCATGGTTCTTATCTGATTTGGTTCCTTAAAAAATAGAAAGCAGCCGGGCGGTGGTGGCGCACACCTTTAATACCAGTCCTCGGGAGGCAGAGGCAGGCGGATCTCTGTGAGTTCGAGGCCAGCCTGGTCTACAGAGTGAGCTCCAGGAAAAGGCGCAAAGCTACACAGAGAAACCCTGTCTCGGAAAACCAAAATAAATAAATAAATAAATAAATAAATAGATAGATAGATAGATAGATAGATAGATAATAAAAAAATAGAAAGCAATTTAATTTTAATAAGACAATATATTTCAGAAAAATATTGGAAACACATACCAAATATATTAACAGTTTCGGGATATTTTTTAAATCAATAAACTTAAATTAAATTAACCATTTTGTAGATAATCGAATCCTATTATAGCAGGCACTTAGAAACCATTTTTGATTTTTTTGGGGGGTAGGGTTGGGTTTTCATTTGTTTGTTTATGTTTTGAGACAGGGTTTTTCTGTGTTACCCTGACTTTCCTAGAATTAACTCTGTAGACCAAGCTGGCCTTGAACCCAGAGATCTGCCTACCTCTGCCTCCCAAATGCTCCCCAGGATTAAAGGTGTGCGCCAACACTGCCTGACCTAGAAATTGCTTTTGTAATAAAGGGTCTTCAGAGAAATCCCAGATAAGGCCTAAAGAAGTCAGCAATTAAGGATAGGACAGAGGTACAATCCCCCAGTGTCACTCCCAGCAGCCCAAATAATTTCTCTAAACTTTTAGGGACCTCATTAATCATGGTGGCACACACCTTTAATCTGAGTCTTGAGGAGGCACAGAGATAGGCAGATCTCCATGAGTTTGAGGGCAGCTTAGTTTACACAGTGAGTTCCAGCCAGGCCAGCAAGGGCTACATATTGAGACTTTGTCTGAAAAGGAAACTTTTAGGAAACCTCAACTTAGAACCAACTGGGATTCCTGGCTCTGATGCAGAAAAGAAGTTCAAGACTAGCCAATAGGAAGCAGAGGTTGTATAATAAAGGTATTTTAGTCTATATTTAAGGATGCAGGTTAAAAGAGAAGCATTCAGAAGCAAGACACATCAGAAAACATGGTCATAGGCTTTTCTAAGAGACAGTTGCCAAGATTAAGTTAAACAGTCTCAAGAAGTTTAACCCACCAAAAGATGCTGAGGCATGAAATGAGTGTGGGAGAACACAATGCAATCCATAGCATGTTGGGGTTTACTAGAGGTATTAGTTACTAGAATATCATTGGTCCCCATGGTCTGGGATGCTGTGTTTCCAACCCAGTGAAATCTGATGATTCCCTTCTCACTGAGTGTACTAGTCAGGGTTCTCTAGAGTAACAGAACTTAGAGAATGAATCCCCCTCTTTCCTTGCAGGCTGTGATCCAGCTAATCCCAAAATGGCTGGCTATGAATGAAAAGCCCAAGGATCCAGTAGTTGCTCAGTCCAAGAGGCTGGATGTCTCAGCTGGGCTTCTGAATATGCTGGAATCCCAAAGAAGTAGAGTCTACTACCAGTGAAAGAATGGACTGGCTAGCAAGATGAGGGCGAGCAAGCAAAGAGCAAAACTTCTTTCTCCCATGTCCTTAGACTTCCAATAGAAGGTATAACCCAGATTAGAGGTGTGACTTCCCACTTCAAGACCCAGATTAAAGGCCTATATCTTTCTACATCAAGATCTGGATTAGAAGTAGATCTCCCTACTTCAAATTAAGAAAAAAAAATCCTTCACAGGTGTGCCCTCTATTGGGGGGGGGGTCTTAGTTCCAGGTGTAGTGAAGTTGACAACCAAGAATAGTCATCACACTGATCTCCTCTCAAAGTGGAAGGAACTATGCAAGCATATTTAGGCTATCCATAAGGTGACAATCTCATCCCGGTAGAAAGAGAGATAGAAGAGGATCATGGCCTTTACATAAATAATAATGGCTTTGTTGGATCTTTTATGCTCAGAACAGTGTTTGACTTCCCTAACCTGCATCCTCTACATTATGCACTTCATGTACCCCTTCCCTTAACCTCTTCATTCAAATGCCCTAAAGCTCCAGTCACCATTCTTTGAGCGTACTGTGTCCTTTCGTGACTTTTGGCCCTTGAACAAATCAATCATCCTGCCTCTAGAGAGAGCATCACCTACCAAAGTCATACTTATCACCTCAGTTCTGGTTCAGACACCACTTTTGTCAAGCCTTGCTGACTATTCCCTGCCTTCAGGTGATTGTTTTATTTCTGATGATAATGCCACTTGGCATAATTGTACTGGTTGGCACATCTCTTTTACCTTCCATGCTGTACTCCCTCAGAAGAAGAGAATGTGTTTTATCTTCCTTATACTCACAGCAGCTGGTAGTCCCTGAGATGTAATAAAGTCTCAGCAAATGTATGAGTGATAAATGGATGGATGGAAAATACATTTATTAAGCAATTACTTGTTTAATGCTTGCCTTGGTCCAGACTCTGACAAGGTGCTCAGAATGCAAAATGTCCAAGGAAACAGACATGGCAACTTCTAATATTTGGAATCCAAAGACAAATCAGAAACTATATCAAACACCAAACATAAGAAATTTACATTTGCATGTGCTGTGTAATTACTGTACTTACCTGGTCCTGAAATAAAAACACAGTGGATCTGTTTCAGCAACGCCATTGAGAAAGGACTCTCTGAGAAATAGCATGTCAGATGTAAGCTGGAAGACAAAACATTACCAGAAGAATGTTCCAGGAAAAGGAAATAATATACGGGAAAAATCCACAGGACAAGAAATAATTGCTTAAAAATTTGGAATGCTTGAAGAATTAAAGCAAAGATAATTAAAGAAGGCAAGAGCGTGACAATTGAGAGGGAGACTATCAGAGGTCTAGCCTAGGCAATAAATTGTTAGCCAATGGGAGAAGCTTGTTTCTTGGGTCTGAGTGCAGGAGTAAGTCAGCCTGTGTCTTATGATGACTACTCTTGCCAAGGTGAGTGAAAATAATTAGAGGGCAGGAATGACTGAGAGGAGACATATGCAAGTACGAGGCAACGGAGGCTTGAACGAGGCTGTTGCAATGCCAACTGGGAGCAGCTGGAGATGCACTGTGGAGGATGAATCCGTATCATAAGGAGTGGCTTATGGGAAAGGAAAAAAAGAGGTCAAGATGACTCTTTAGCTTCTGGCTATTTGTTTAACAAGGAAGGACCAAGTGTGAGAAGAATTGGAGGATTTGGAGAGTTTGAGAATGCGGTTACCTTTTAAACGTCAGAGCCTAAAATAAGCGAAGTTAGGTGATTGGGGTAAAGTGTAAAGCTCAGAGGAGAGTAGCTGGAGGCTTCACTATATAGATGACACTTAAGGCAATGATAAAGGGTATGAAGAAAAAAGCCCTGCCCGAGCTCTGGCACATCAGTGATCTTAGCTGTGGTAGAAGATCAGCTGGGGAACAGTCCATAAAATGAATTTAGGATGTTGGAGAAGAAAAAGGTGGAACAACTGAAGATTTATTGCAACCAGTGCTAACACCTAGACAGGAGGGAGAAGCGGTCCTTTTCCTCTTCTTGTAGGTGGGGTTTTCTCTCCTGCCAGCCCATTCCCAAATAACCACACAGAGACTTCTTGTTAATTATAAATGCTCGGCTGATAGCTTAGGTTGTTACTATTCCACTCTTTCAACTTAAATTAACCCATATTTCTTATCTACCCTCTACCATGTGGTGGTACCTTTTTTTCAGCATGGCAAGTTCATCTCCTACTTCCTCTGTGTCTGCTGGTGACTCCACACTTCTTCCCAGTGTTCTCTCTCAGTTTTGCTCTTCTCCCTAATCTCTTTCTGCCTGGCTATGGGCCACTCAGCTCTCTATTACCAATGAGAGCAACACGTTGTCACAGTGTACAAAAGGATTATCCCACAGCATCTTCTATGGCATGTCCCAGGGCATTCTCATTTCATTCTAATTTCAGTTTTTGCATCTAAATAAGTGTTTTAAACCACTATATTCCTATAAGACTGAAGATCTTCCTCTGATTATTCCACCAGTCCCTCTGTCTCAGTTCATTTTTTCCATCTGTTCAGTATGACTGCAACCTGGAAATCAAGAGGCACATCCACCACTAAAGCCTCATTCTTTCTAGTTAATAAAAAATTCCAAATCCTGTCTTTCATCTTTATCAGGCTAAGTTTCCATATGAAAAACACAGTGACATTTAAAGTATCCACAGTTAGTGTAGATGATAACTAAAACTCATTTATTCAGAGAAATAGTGGCATTGTTTTTAAGAATGATATTTTCTTCCAATCTCTCTCCTTTAAGTTTACATTGGGACTAAAATATAGCATTAGAAAAAATTTAAGAGAATCTACAAGCAGATTTAGAATGGCAAAGGTACTCAATCTCAGCAAAGGGAACTGTTTAGTTCTATTTCATAAGGAAATTTAGGAATGACTTACTAAGAACAGAGGTAGAAATTGGGATGGACAGGAAGGGCCTGGGTTGTCTATTCACCTGTTCATGAGTGAAGAGAACTTTCCATGCAAGAAAGAAATTAGTAGGTGACTAGTTATATTTTGAGTTCTTCTCTGGACTCTTCACACACCCCTATTGGTTAGAGACGTTTCATTTGTACACATCCCCACTGAGGTTGAATGCTGACTATTTTTCTGAGTGGTGATATGTCCCTATTCTGCCTTTTTTATGAGCCTTTTGTGAACAGAGGCACACACTTGTGAGATCACTGCCCAGAATGAACCATGGTCCGACACATTACTTCATAGAGTTAAAATGGACATAAGCCTCTACAAGAATGTCCCCAGGGGCCCAGATGTGTTATTCTGATGGGCTTTTCCACAGAGCACCCAGTCCAGAGCAACATCCTCATTGTGCCCCTAGATTTCTGGTGAAGGAGAGGCTGTAGCGTTTGGGCGAACTGTTCTTAAACTCGCTGACTATTGTTGAACGTCTCTGTTACCTTACTGGTCACATAAGAATTTGACATAAACTTTTAAAAAAGATTTGTGTGTGTGTGTGTGTGTGTGTGCGCGCGCGCGCGTGTGTGCGCGCTTGATTGCTTATGTGTGCATATGGGGTGTGCATAAGCCTGTGTGTGCTAAGGGCAGCAGAGGGTGTTAGATCCCTCAGAGCTGGATTTGTAGGATTCTGGGCTTGTTCTGAGGGCCCGGGATCCAAACTCTTACCCTGATGACCGTGAAGCAAGCACTCGAAAGCACTCAGGCATGTTTACAGCCCCTGTATGCTTTTCACATTTTTTTCTAATCATTGATTAGTTTTATTCTTTAAAATCTATTCTTAGACCAGTGGCTGTTCTTTCAGGTCCCATGACTTCATAAACCTCTTAGCATTCATCCATACACACCACTGACATTCTGCATACTTACTTCCTCTTCTACATCTTTAATAGAAATGCAAAGTGATGCTAGATTTAACATTTTCTGTGTGACTCCCCACCAGTCATGCCTCTTCCTGCAACTACACATATCATATGTGGTTTCTTGTATTTTTTAAAATTCGTGATGCTTGGAATCAAATTCAAGGTTTCATCCATGCTGGGTAAGGACTCTAACCACTGAGCTACATCCCCAGTCCCTGACATAATCTTTTCTTTAATTTCTGAGATTATAAAATAAGTACAGAATTTCTCCATTTCCTTTCCTTCCTCTAAACTTTCCCATAAGCTACACCCAGAGAGTCTCACCAACAGGATGACTTAACCATGAGCTGAATAAGGACAACAATAGATGTGCCAGAGTAGGTGGGGGAAAGCCCAGGAGATCTCAACCCTACACAAAGCAGTGCGGGCAACTAAGCAAAGCTGAAGTGGGAGAAACCGTCTTCCCCAGGGAAGAGCACACCAATTGGTTATCCAGTACCAATGGTCATCCCTGAAAGCATACATACACGTGACATTATAACAGCCCGAGCAGGTTATATTTAAGATATACACATACATACATATGTGCATACACACATACCTATATACACATACTTTCTGAAACTTTAATACATAACTATAGTAATCTAAACATTTTCTCTTTAAAATCTCTGTGGAAATTTAGAGCATTCATAACGACTGCTTGTGAAAAAGCCAAACTATAGGATTTCTAATGGTTCAGGCCCTTTAAGTGATCTCCACTTTGTGACACTCCTCTTTTCTCCATAGCTGAGTCTTACAAAAGGGGAGACCCGGGGAAGGCCTTCATTGGCTCTGACTGCTAAGGGTAGTAGGTCAGGTCTGGCTTACATTTAGTCCTGGTGACTACCCAGCAGCCGGATAGAACTATGTTTCTAAGAAAAGACACCATGAAATAGCAGTTTTAAGATGGTCAGAAACGTTAATGAAGGGGTTTGATTTTGTGAAGCGTACTAAAAGGAAAGTAAGGGTCCCTGGGTCCACCATGCATGAGAACCCACCATTGCTTCCTCTCCTCCTTAAGGGGACTTCATTCTCAGTCTCAGCTGGTGTCCTAGAGTATCCAAAGCCACAGGGATTGTGACAGCGGCAATAAATAAAACATCTACCCAGTGCATTCCCATGCAAAAGTAGTTCAGCGCATTGGGCAGCAGTGGCGCACGCCTTTAATCCCAGCACTTGGGAGGCAGAGGCAGGTAGATCTCTGTGAGTTCGAGGCCAGCCTGATCTACAGAGTGAGTTCCAGGAGAGGTGCAAAGCTACACAGAGAAACCCTGTCTCATAAAAAAACAAACAAACAACAACAACAACAAAAGTAGTTCAGCATTCTTTGGCCTCTGATTGATTTAAAAAAATCTAAAAATTAAAAAGAAAAAAAGAAACAAAAGAAAAATCCAGTATGTTGAAACTACTTTTCCTTTGCAGCAAGTCCCCAAGTGTTTATGATTCAACAACTCCAGCCTGTGTGTAAAAGTCATTATACTACTGGTTCTCAACCTGTGGGTCACGACTCCCTTGAGGATCGAATTACCCTTTCCCTGGGGTCACCTAAGACCATGGGAAAACACAGATATTTAAATTACAATTCACAACAGTAGCAAAATTACAGTTGTGAAGTAGCAATGAAAATAATTTTATGGATGGGGGTCACCACAACATGAGGAACTGTATTAAAGGGTCACAGCATTAGGAAGGCTGAGAACCGATGCACTATAATACCCATGATTTAAAACCATTAAGACAATAGTACAGAGAATAAAAAATGCAATAAATGAAGTATATTACCATTATTAAATATGTACTAGAATTAATAGTAGGCGTTTTACTTCTCCCCAGTGAAGAAAATAAAAAAGCATTCAGAAGATATATATATGAAATATCCCAGTGTATGAATTGAATGGAAACGTCTTTGAAAATGCTACATATGTGACAGCGTGAGGAAGAGTATTATTAAGGAATTTCACAGAATTTTTATGTAAAGTCGTATTATGCCATGTTATGATCTCAGGGACACTTTGCAATATTTACCAAGTCTTCTGAGAGTTCATTTATTCAGGTCATATTTTAAGGAAGAGCTTATAAGATTCAGATCTATAATGTCATTCTGTGATATGCCCAACTGATCCCATTAAATCCAGCCCTACCCAGGCAGTATAATGATGTGAACAGTTCCCTTTCTTTCCGTTGTTACCCCTTCCTTGAAATGCAGTCCTTCTGGATTAAGAGAACGGTTCTTCTTGGCCTCTCTCTCCAGGCCGAGGTTCAGCTCTGCTACCTGGAAGCACAAAGGGATGCCGTGGAGCAGATGTCTCTCAAGCTGTACAGCGAGCAGTATACCAACGGAAGCAAGAGGAAAGAGGAGTTCGCTGATATGTCCAAAGTGCAGTCCGTCGGAAGCAACGGGTAAGGACGATCCTTTTGGTTGTTTTCTTCTCACGAACCTACTTTTTCAGCGATGCCCAGTATCGGGTGCTGTGCAGGCCATTTCCTTCCTCGCTAGCAGACAAGACTCACTGGAGTGCTGGAGTCGAGGGCCGTGGGTTTTATCAGCAGCTACCATCCAAGTCAAAACTTCTGAGCTTTGTTACTGTCTTGTAAAAGACAGCCTTGTGTTTCTCAGGAGTGTTTTCGAGACTATATTTTATCGATAATATTGGTCTTTCTCCTTCATAGATTGTTTTCAAAATTTATATCCCCTCCCTTTGACCTCACTGTCTATGTTAAGGTTTGTTTCTCGAATTTCTAAATGCTAGGACTTCACTGGACACGTGGAAGGACACAGAATAGAGATCCAGTCATTGTTTGGAAACCATGGTTTAGCCACTTAGATTCACACAAAGTCAGCAGGATTTGGAGACTAGTTCTTGACCTTTTTTTTTTTTTTTAAATATTTGAGACAGGGTCACATGTAATCCAGGCTGGACTTAAGCTCACTTTGTAGCTGTGGCTGACCTTGAACTCCTGACTCTCCTGCCTCTACATCCTATGTGCTGAGCTGACAAATGTGAACCACCATGCCTGGTAAAAACCAACACCTGAGCTGTTTACAGTCTGTGAACGGCGGCGAGAGCACCCGCGCCCCACGAGATGTATGGTTCCATGTAGATAGGACTAGCTGCCCACAGTCTTCAACAATTGTTATGTCTTTAGATATTTCTAAATGTCTCAAAGCTGTACAAACATTGCCCAGTGTATTTATAAACTTCTGTTTTCTAACTCAATTCTAATATTTATTAGATGGTCATTAAAGAGTAAAAGAGATGGAGTTAAATAATTTCATAGTTTTAATAGCTCGGTAATAATCATCCTTAATAAAATATAAGTAGTCACCTTTTCACTTTTACACTTGGGCTAGGCAACCAGAGATAGACACTGTTCACCAACGTTATATTACATGTTTATAGTGTTCTAAACCTGTGGAGATAACTCTGTCCAGAAAATTCCTTGAAGGCAGCATAAAAGAAGCCTTTTATTTTTGCACTTGGGTGCATCTATCATTTTTCTTTTCTTTTTGGTCTTTTTTTGGGACAGGGTCTTACTATGTACCTCTGGCTGTCTTGGAACTCTCCATGTAGACCAGGCTGGCCTCAAATCCAGAGATCCATTTGCTTCTCTGCTTCCCAAGTACTGGAATTAAAAGTGTGCACCACCATACCCGGCTTGCATTTATCTTTCAGAGCATTTAGATTTATAATGGACTTACAACCCTCATACAGTGTTATGGGTTAAATTAGTACATAGGTTAGAGATTCGGTACTGTTATAGTAACTCAGGGTATAAGAATATAAGAAAAATACCGGGGTCATAATTTTGTTTCGAACTGAGAACAAAGACCTTGTATTTGTCATTCTATCAGGCTGTTTTCTACAGGGGAGACCTGTTATCTATTCCATGGACTTGTTTTACTTGATTCAGTAGACATTTTTCTGTTCACCGAGAGGGCGGGGACAGCAGCCAATGAAAAGGAAAAGGCTAAATCTTACAGCATGAACAACAAGCTGTTTGCGGGCCCTAATGTGCTTTAATTTCTCAAAATGCCTAAGCAGCCTCTGGCGTGCATGTAGGCACAGACTTTAGGTCACATTTTCCTGTTTTCTAAAGCCTTTGGATTGAAGAGCACCGCGTGCTTCTGACCTCAGATTCCAAGGGCCCAACCTGAGCACTCACTCTGGGCTCCAGGCATCATAAATCTGCCCTGGGAACTGCTTAGTTAGCAACAAGCATTGTTCTGTGACATGGGAGTGGGTGAACTTTCCTGATAGCCTTTGTTTGTGCTCCTTAGGGTGCTGAGGGCTGTGCATTGTGCAGAAATTTAAGAGTGCGCTGAAGGAAAGCCAGCCATTTAATAGTATGAACAGAAACCTATGCGGCGTTCTAGTCCCTGTTGACACACAGAAAAGCACTGTCTGAGAAATTCCTGGGGCTGAGGTTATCTGAGGTGTCTTGCCCTCAAGACTCTGCTCCCACAGTCAAATCTGTAATTCTGAAGCCTTGAAAACACAGCCTTGTAAAGTGACTTACTCCAATGATAGATAATCTTCACTAACCATTCCTTTGGTTACATAAAATGAGTACTGTTTCCAACAAGTAAATGTGGGAATAGCGTAGGCTTTCCAGAGTCTGTATTTCAAATGCAGAATCAAATAGACTAAAGAGAAAAATGAAGTCAGTAATCCAATTCATGTACTTCCATTTTCTCACATCCTCATTCTCACACACATGCTCAGACTGTGTGTGCGAATGTAGGTGGAGAAGAATTCTTCAGAGAAGACCCAACTGCTGTACTGAATGGCGCTCTTAAATTTCTACAAGTTTTCTATAACAAAGCTATTCCTTCTGAAATGAATTTATTACCTCTCTGGCTTGGTGAGAAGGTGTTTATTAGGGTGGTATGTCAAAGTTTATACCCAACTATCAGTTTTATGCTTAGCAGTTCTGAGTGGATGTGGTGAGAGATTCTTCCGGAACGCCAAGGAACATGCTTTGGCAGTACAGCATGTTCATCTTGGGAGATATTTGGCTTATGTATACCATCACGGGACCATGGCTCCTGGGTGGCCTGCAATAGATGAGTCTTTGTGATTCTTTGGGGGAATAAACACCGTTACTTTTTATTTCAGTGAGAGCAGTATTGGTTTGTTTTGTTTCTTTCATCAAGGATGTCTTCACGAGGTCCTACTATGTGCACGGCTCAATGCTCTAAGTGTAGGTAATCAGGACCACTTGCATTCTGTACGCTTCATAAACAGTAACCATCTCCTTTTTCAGGTGATTCTTCCCATAACAATGTTATCTGATTTCACTTTTCAAATAAGGTTCAACGGTGCAGTCCAATGCATTAAGTAGCTCTGTACTTGCTAAGGAAACTTAGTTTAGATGATTAGCCATGTCTTTTCTTCAACATATAAATTAGGAATTAAAACACCCAACAGCTTAGTGATTCACTAGCCCAGGACTGAAGACTTAAGATGGAACTAAAAAGAAAACCACAGCTCAGAACCCTAGGTCAAGAATGTAACGGTTGCCAGGTGTGGCTGCAGAGCTAACATCTCAGCATGCAGGAGAATGAGACAGGCAGACCGTGTTTGAGGGCATTCTGCGAAACAGCAAGATCCGGTCTCAAAACTCCCTGCACACACAGCAAAAACAAAACAAAAAGACAGGTAATCCAAACAGTCATACCACGTCCTCTCCGAGGATTTGAACTGTACCCTCGACAGCATTTCATCATAAATCCCGCATTGTGAAAATTCCACACTGTATAAAACTTACAATGGAAAAATATAATAGTCCTAAGGAAATTTTATTCTACAAAGATGTTTCTGGCAAGAAACTGCAAAAAAATGGTGTATGATGGAGCATGCCTATGAGTTCAGCTACTGGAGGACATGGAGACAGGAAGCTCACTGGAGCCACAGACTCAGAGTAGTGAGACCCTGTATCCAAAAAGCAGAACAAAATCCTCAGAAACCCCAAATTCAATCATTAATTAGACCAACATTTTTAAGTGCTTTCTGTAGTCAAGCTCTGTGTAAAGTGGAGATTGGCTGGGAGAAAGTGGGATAGTATTTATACTTGGAAACTCATAGTTTAGTTTTAGGAATAGGCAGATCTGTAACCTAAATGGTCTGAAGTCTTCTAAGTATTGAGTTAGAAACATGTGAGGGTTAGAGATGAGCTTCTGGACAGCTGGAGTCCATTCTGTGTCCAGGAGAACTAGAGCAGGCCAGGGAAGACAGTAGAGAGGGCCCTGAAGGTGACAGAATTTCTCAGTGTAATCTAAAAAGTGCTTACTGAACACCTACAAGGTCAGACCATAGCTTGGTATGTCATTAAGTCAGCATTTAGCTGTGCAGTAGTAGCTGGTTTTTTGTTTGTTTGTTTTTACTCTTTGAGGGGCCCGCCATCCAGCTCCCAAATGAACACACAGAGACTTATTCTTACTTATTATGAATGCCTGGCCTTAGCTTGGATTATTTCTTGCCAGCTTTTCTTAAATTGTCCCATCTACCTTTTGCCTCTGGGCTTTTACCTTTCTCTATTCTATATATCCCTCTTTCCTTCTTACTCCATGGCTGGTTGTGTGACTGGGTGGCGGGCCCCTGGCGTCCTCCTCTCCTTCTCCTTTTCTCGCTCCTCCCTCTTCTCTTCTATTTATTCTCTTTGCCTGGCAACCCTGCCTATCCCTCTCCTGCCTAGCTATTGGCCATTCAGCTCTTTATTAGACCAATCAGGTGTTCTAGGCAGGCAAAGTAACACAGCTTCACAGAGTTAAACAAATGCAAGATTAGAGAATGCAACACATCTTTGTATCACTAAACAAATATTCTACAGCATAAACAAATGTAACACATCTTAAAATAATATTCTACAACAAAGCAGGGTTCTAGAAACTGGTGAGACAGATGGATGAGACACAGCAGTGTCCCTGCATCCAGGGCGGTTTTCCCCTGAGTCTAATATGCTGCCTGGCATGTGCTTGGTACTCACATGGATAAGTCTGATGTGGAGCCAGCCAAGAGGGAAAAAACGGTCTAGAGGATTGCCACCTGTTTTCTATTCCGGAAATCAGGGTAGAATGTTGAAAGAATGGGGGAAAATGTTTGAGAAAGAGGTTAACTCCAGCTCCTGGATTTAATCACGGAGTGTGTGGTCTGAGCCACGATCACCAGGGGAACCTTAAAACTAAAAGCATCCCCTTCCCCTACCTGCTTGCCCTACTGTGGGAGCCCGTTTTCAGGTTCCTTGTGGCTTTACCCAGCAGGTCCGCATAGAGAGGATGATTAGGATCACGGGCTTGAGTGCAGGTGTCTGAGATGGTCTGCACTGGGCTGTGCTGGGGGGGAGGTCTTTTGCTCCACCCCTTGGCGTCTCTATAAATACCCTGGGGCAGAGACATTCAGGGCCCATTGGAATAGGTTCCAGGCCCTCTCGAGGCTATCCTTTATTTTCTATCTGTTTATCTCCGCAAGATTCTCCGCAATAAATTCTATCTAATATTTTCTGCTGCTTACACTCAAGAAAACTCTGGGGAGCTGTGGGGTTGGTGAGTAAACGCCCCACACCCTACAGCCTAAAATTCTCATTTTCTAGGCAGGGTGGGGGCGGGGGATGATTAGGCCTAAAAGCTCATCACTTGCTGAGAGCCCGTGTCACTGGTTTTTAGAGTGTTCTTTCTGAGTCAGCAACATCAACGCCTCATATGAATACCACTTCTGGGTTTCAGTTCATACTCATGAATTTGGAAAATTTGGGAGTGGAGAGTACATCCATCCTAAGTGAACAAGCTTCCAAGAGTGATTTCTAGAAGTTTGGGAGGCACTGCTTTGACAATGGAGGTTTTCAGGTTAGGAATTAATGTAAAGTATGGTAAAAAAGACTGAAGTCTGAAGATATGATGAGGAGACAATCCTGAGAGGACTGTGGAATAAAGGGAACGAGAGAGGGGAGGAACTCTGATGCCCCAGTTGCCCAAAGGACTTTGGTGCCAGTAGCAATATTTACTGAGTACCTCTTAAACAGAGGTCATGCAAAGCATTGGGGATATGAAGTCAATGAGACACAAAGAATTTTGACAGGCAGACATCACTCAACAGAGGATGGTAGGGCTTGGAAGTGACAAAAAAACATGTTTCCTCAAGGAAGTAGGCTGTGAAATCAGCTCAGACAGTAAAGGAAGTCCAGCATGACAAGCGACAGTATTCTAGAGTCTGGAGAGGTGGCTCAGTGGGACAGAGTACCTAATCTGCAGGCACATGGATGTGAGTTTGAATCCACAGCCCTCGAATCAAAACTGGCACCCCACATAAGCACTGGGGTGGGGGTGTGATGTCAGAGACAGGTGGATCACTGAGAACTCACAGCCTAGCCAGACTAGCCAAAGCAGTGAACTTCTGGTTAAGTGAGCTACCCTGTCCAAGGCTACATGGTAGAGAATGATGGAGGACACCACCACCTGAGATCCTACTCTGACTTCTACATGGGTGCACACAAGCATACACATTCATGTCCATGCACTACACACACACACACACACACACACACACACACACACACACACACCATAAAACCAGGATTCTGAAAGAAGTATGAAGAATATATTAGTATGCAAAAAATTACACATAGGTTAGTTAAGAGGCCAAGAGTAAATAACACATGTGTGTTGCCTGTAATCTTGAGTAGTTGGAAAGCTGAGGCATTATGGATAATTATAACATTTTTTATTTCAATTAGAACCTTTCCTGATATATTACAACACTTCTAAAATTAAGACTGCATAGCCGGGCGGCGGTGGCGCACGCCTTTAATCCCAGCACTTGGGAGGCAGAGCCAGGTAGATCTCTGTGAGTTCAAGGCCAGCCTGGGCTACCAAGTGAGTTCCAGGAAAAGGCACAAAGCTACACAGAGAAACCCTGTCTCGAAAAACAAAAAAAAAAGACTGCAAAATTGAGAATTCCAGGTAGTATCTTAGCTGACAGTAATTGAGGGCTATAGTTCACCATTATTTCCTTTTGTTAAGCTGAAGCTCCTATCTGCATAAGATCCACACGAGAGCAAGCTAGTTAACATTCCAGCATGCTCATGCCTATGCACACCCATGTAGACACCAAATGGCTATTGAGGAGAGGAGCTACTGAGACCCCACACCTGGAAGAGATTGCCTGTTGATAGCTGCTGGAGGAGAGAGAATCACTTTTCTTTCCTGGCGTGGCCACTCATAAACTGTCCATGCCTCTGGGAATAACCCCATACCCATGCACATATGGGCAGTACTAACTGGACTCAGTGGGTTATTAAAAAACGATTGTCATCAGAGAGCCTTTATCTAGCAACTGTTGGAAACCGATGCAGATATCCACGCTAAACATCAGCCCAAGCTCAGGGAATCCTGCTGAAGAGAGGGAGGAAGGATTATAGGATCCAGAGGGATCAAGGACATCACAAGAAACAACCAACCTGGCTCATAGGAACTCACAGAGTCTGAACCAACAACCAGGGAGCCTGCACGGGACTGATCTAGGCCCTCTGCACATATGTGACAGTTGCGTAGCCTGGTCTACTTGTGCGACTCCTTACAATGGGAGCAGGGGCTGTCCCTCACTCTTTGGCTGGCTCTTGGGAACCTATTCCTCATACTGGATTGCTTTGTCAGCCTTAATACAAGGGGAGGTGCTTAGTCTCACTGCAAATTGATATGCCATGCTTTGTTGATACTCTGGGAGGCCTACCCTTTCCTAAATAGAAAAGGAGGAGGAGTGGACGGAGTGGATGAAGTGGATGGGGGGGGGGGGGGGGGGAAAGGAGGTGGAGGAGGGAATAGGAGGAGAGGAGGGAGGGGAAATGCAGTCAGAATGTAAAATAAATAAATTAATTAAATTAACCTTTTTTTTTTAAAATAAAAAGGAGGACATGAAGTTAGGAGGGAGATGTGTCAGGGTGGTGAGGTTGAATTGGAGGGAAGCGGTGGAGGGCAGATATAATTAAGATATAGCATATACCTGGATTTTAAATCTATACATTCTTATCCATGATATTAGATATACTTAGAATACTTCTAACTGCACAAATAATATTTATCTTTAGAGACCAGTCATGTGTCTAAGTTCGTCAATGAGAACATGTACCAGGTTACAAACTAAGACTCGAATTTCAGGGGCACCATGCTCCTTTGTGGCTACCCAACCTTGATTAAGACATTTAACCTCTCCAAGATTGAACATGGGAATATAAAATGGGAATTGTTATCCTAAACTACTCAGGCAAATTTCTGCAGCAATAAAATGTGACAATTTATAAGAAAATACAAAAAATATAAGTGAAAAAAATCAGTAAATGAAATATTTATTATGTAAATATTGCATTTCTTGGAGTAGCGTGAGACACTAGGAATGCAAAGATGCACATAAGATTTCATCTCCATAGTCTGGAGGGAGAGACAGGGAGACAAAGAGAAAAAGAGCCACTGATATAGATACAACATTATAAATTGTAATTCCAGTATTATGGGACTATTGAGGCTGACTAATGCAGTCTGACTTGAAAGGTTAAGAGAGACCTAGGAGAGAAAGGAACACTTGCGTTACCTGAAAAGATGTGTACAATGTAGTAAATGAGAGAATGGTGAGGAGGGTTGGGGGCGTCCTGCAGCCGTTAGACAGGACGCACACAGAGGGTGTCCACTGAAGAGTCTGTATATCATTTGATTGAAGAAATGCACAGAGATGTTCCCAACTCTGCTTGCTTGGGCCAGGAGGAGTTCCCAGGGGAGATTTTAGAAGATACCTCATTATCTTTGTGCAAGGCTTCCTGCCTCCGGAGGAAATTGAACAATGCTTGTTGGAAACTGGGGGGATGTAGCTAAAGGTTATATTTTATACTGAAGAAAATAGAAATGTCATTTCCTCAACATACAAGATTTTAGCATAAAATTTCTTCCCAACCATATATGAGTTATTCCTGCACAATGGCTTGAACGAAATGACAAAAGACTAAAAGTGTGACAGGAAAGACAAGGACAAGACACGCCTCCTGATGAGTGTGAAAAACACATACAAAAACACACAAACACCACCCCCAAAGAGAACCGATATTGACAAGTGAGAAGAAATGAATCACTACTTGAAAAATTGCTTGATTAAAGACCAGGCTTGTTTTTCTAAATTAATTAAGCAATAAGATACGCCGAGTGACTTTAAACACCTGAGAAGAGACGCAATCACCCCGGCTTTCACTGCCGCAGGTGATTTCCTGGGTTTCTATTGAGCAACAGGTGACAAGCTTCTATCCAATGGAAGGCAACTGTGCTCATCCCCGCCCACCCCCCAACACACACACAAAGAACATTTTGAATTTCTGCTCAATGAGTGTTCTTGGAACCTGCTTACATAAAATATTCTCTATGGGTTTCCTACCAGTCATAGAAATGAAGCACTGGGTCTTAACATGCACAGTATTGAAGTTATCCTTACAAATAAGCTGGAATAGTAGACATCCTCAAGAAACCATCCATCTTTCCTGCATTCCTACTTCTTCTAATTCTTCCTCTGTCCCATAT
>CABHPH010158557.1:0-23013 GCA_902168325.1 Peromyscus nudipes
AAAAGGTAAAAAGATGGTGTCTAAAAGCTTCCAGAAAATTGTAAATGGCAAACACCAAAGACTGGTTATCTTTAAAATTAGCCATCAGCTAGAAAAATTCATTAAAGGATTAAATACACAAATTAGAGGATTAAATCCATTCTGATAACATAATTACTTGTGGTATAAATAGAAGGATCCTACCTGAGCAGTGTGATCCCAGACAGTTCCACGTCACTGGAAGTCACAGAGTCTTATTGCAAGTGAGTCTGAGTTCTCTTTGTCCACCTGTTGTCTGCCCTTTCTGAGGACGACAGTCTCCAGGCTTCTTTCTCTCTTACCATGGTTCTCCTGCCCAGCAGCTGTGACTGCCCCGAGCTCTGAGCCCCAGCCAAGAGGTTCTGCAACTGCACATTATTTCCTCCTCATTGCTTTTCTTCTTCTTGGTTTTAAAAAATATTTTTATTTATTCTTTGAGAATTCTAGATGTGTATGGAATGTTTTGATCAAGCCCACCTCCTATTCTCTCTCCTACACCCATGTTCTTTTTCCATGAATGCTCCCCGCATTCATTATACATATTGATGTAACTTTTGATGGAGCTGTGCCCTGATAAACCCGCTGAAAGCTGACAATGCTGTAAGTTGGGAAAGCACAGAAGGCGCAGATCTGGGGGCCCTCCTGGGTTAGCACCCCTGGCTTAGCAGCACAGACACCGTGGAGTAGCCACTTATTCCCTGGTGATCCTGTGGCTGAAAAATGACTGCATCCCTGAATCTGCTGCATCACTAGGGAGGACCCTGCCTCATCGCTAGCCTGGAAAAGACCTAAATTCAGTAAAGTTTCCCCCAAGTGAGTATGGCCTCCACATCTGCAAAATCAAAACAAAAGTAAAATCAGCCGAAGCCAGGAATAATCTGTCCTCACCAAAACAGTAATATGATTCTTCAGAGTTGAAGAAAAATAATGCGTGTTGATAGTCTGCTTTGCAAGTAAAACCCTCACTAGGCCACTGATTGTGAAATAATTATGTAAATGCAATTGGCACAATTTTATAATGCTTTGGTAGATTTTTATTCAAGGTTTCTATATGTCTTCTTGATATTGGGAGAAATCAATGGGAATTTCTGTTGAACTGAAACATTTTTTTTTTTTGCAATATAAAATAAAGGAAGTTAGTCATTGACTTCAGAATTTAGAAGTGTTTTAGATTTGGATAGTTAGGAGCACAGTTTGCAATTTAGTCATAATCACAGAAAAGATTGTTCACTTTTTTCTGTAAAGTTTTTGGTCTAATATTGTCTACGAAGCTTCCTTACAATGTGAGTAGATTGTAAGTGGAATCGGTGTCCAGTGCTGTGAGCCTAGAATGACCTTTCTTCCTCATTACCTCCTCCTTGGTCTGTGTCTTCTCCATATTCCCCATCTGGGGCAAGTCTATGGTTCCCATAAGTCATGAATTGAAAGGGCGTGAGTCCTGCAAGCCAGAACTGACTTGGGTTATGTTGTACCTGGAACAATCTGAGGCTTATTACTCTACGTACCTTTGACAATGTTGAACCACTAGGTCCTGGACATTTAAATAATTGAAAGGAGTCCTGTAGCTAGAGTTTTCCTGCCTGGCCCACAGTCAGGACAAATCTCTGTCACCCGCCAGTCCCACAGCCGCTCAGACCCAACCAAGTAAACACAGAGGCTTATATTGTTTACAAACTGTATGGCCATGTCAGGCTTCTTGCTAACTGTTCTTATATCTTAAATTAATCCATTTCTATAAATCTATACCTTGCCACATGGCTCGTGGCTTACCGGCATCTTCATATGCTGTTTGTCATGGCGGCGGCTGGCAGTGTCTCCTCAGCCTTCCACTTCCCAGAATTCTCTCGTCCTTGTTCCGCCTATACTTCTTCCTGCCTGATCACTGGCCAATCAGTGCTTTATTTATTGACCAATAAGCAACATGTTTGACATACAGACCATCCCACAGCAGAGTCCCTCAACTTCCTTTGTTTTAAGAAATGGCTGATGGACAGGAATCGCTTCACCCATGTCTTAGACCACCTGGACACCTATTCCTTACCTGTGGAAGAGCCAGAGAGATCAGACAAGTATCTGTTGTTTGTCATCTAAATGCTTAAGTGAACTCTAACCTGAACACAGCATGTAACTGACCAAACTTCCCTCCAATATCCCACTTTCTCATAGAATGGGCGTAGATGCCCCAATCTCTCACTAAGACCTATATAAAAACCAGCTAGTTGTAGGAATAGCTTTTGAAAAAAAATATCCCTTGCCTTCAATAACTGAACCTTTGAGGGACTTTGCAATCAAATTACTAATATAACTTGAGAGCATCTAAAACTATTCTCAATCTGTTTCCCCACTGTGTATCCAAATGTTCAAGTTTAATTTGCCTCTGTGGAAACCATGTAACTGACCTTACCATGCCCTGGATTCCCCATGCAATCAGCTTTACAACCCAAGCTAAACTCATAGTCCTAATGTTAAACTGTGGACTCTTCATACTCCAGACCCAGAGTAATGTATGTGAATGTATGTTAATAATCATTTGCTGAAAGCAGCCCACAATTTGGAAACAATCTTGAAGAAAACAAATGCAAGTGAAAGTTCACCATAACTGTTGGAAGCAACACATAGATACAGGTTGATCACATTTGTTGGAGGTTTTTGAGTATAGTCCTGGATCAGTTGGACTCAGCTGATCTTCTTCCCCTTTAAAACTGTTAAAAATTTCTGTGAAAATTGTCCCTCCTTTCTTCTCCATACCCTATTTTCTGAGCCATTCAACAAACACAGAGCAAAGCCTTCTGTTATGAACAGGCAACAGGGAGAGACAGCTTAGACCCTCTCAACACATACAACAGACAGACAGAAAGCTCAAGGAGAGAAGTGGCACATTCAGGTTTGGGTTTGTTCTTGGTCTAAACAACTCCAAGAGGAAGACTCTTTTCATTGTTCAATGGTACCAATGCAGTTAGCCACCAGGAAAGACAACTATATCACCCAGTGCACCATTACACCACCTAATTCTCCCAATCTGGCCTCTCTACACCTGTACATTTTACCAAAAGACCTTGGCCATTGGAGCATTCTCCTTAAATCGTGCATTCCTCCTCTGCTACAGTAGTCATTTTGAATAAAATCTCTCATTACCTAAGTTGGGTTTTGTTTTTATCTGTACCAGGGAACTACATTGTTGTCAGCCATACCAAAAGACTTGTGATGCCTAAAAATCCACCCGGTATGAGTGTCCTGTTCCTGAAGTCTCTGGTGGTGCCCATCCCCTGCTATGCTCACTCATGACAGAGTGGTCATCATGGCTTAAGCTTGTGATGACTTCAGGACCTCTGTTGGTTTCTAACTTTGAACTCTCTAATATTCCACCCAGATTGGTACCCTCAGGTTCAGTACATTTTCCTTCATTTAATAAATGCTGATGAAATAAAAAAATCACAAAAGCTTCCTGTTAGCTTGGAGTTTGATGTTCCTTTGTGGTCAACTTGAACACAGAGAGCAGACCTGACCCCAAGTTCAGGCCATCCACATAGTCTTCCCATCCCACTGTACATAAGCATTTGGGAAAAGCACCCATTATAATGTATCTATTGAAAAATAATGAGGTTCGAGGTACAAGAAGGAAGTGCTAAGTAAGACGAGGAAGCACTAGGTAAGAGGAGGAAATAGTACTAGGTATGATGTGGAAGTACTGGGTGTAAGGGGGAAGTATGAAGTACAAGGAGGAAGCAACAGCTACAATGAGGAAGTTTTAGGCAAAAGATTTTCAGGAAACTCTTCAAAGACAATCTGTAACCTTCATAATATATACAAATATTGTAGTCAGCATAATTTCACTTCCTTAGAGAAAAGAATTTACAAATTTAGCCTAATTGTGTGATAAAACTATTATAACACATTTAAATAAGCAATCTAGATCTTAATGAATCAATAAAGTTGGATCTCAAAAATATGTGCTGACTTTAAGTATTTTCGCTTGCCTTGCAAATGCAGGAGTTCCAGGAGGTCAGCCTGCCACCATGTTACAAACTATCCAACCAGTAAGACTTTTTGCTGAGGTTGGTCACTGTGAATAACCCAAATTAAACTATGGTTATCTGTGTGCTGGGACGTTGGCCACAGTGCAGCAACAACTGTCCCTTGGCTGAGTCTACATGCTTGGGACTCTCCATAAGCTTTGCTGAAATCATTTAATTTGGAAATCTGAGTTTATTCTTAACGTATTTTTTTTTTTTTTTTTACTGGAGCTGAGGACCGAACCCAGGGCCTTGCACTTGCTAGGCAAGTGCTCTACTGCTGAGCTAAATCCCCAACCCCTTAACGTATTTTTTACTCATGACAAATTGATTTTCCTTCTGGTTTTTCTGATAACTTGCATCAACACAAGCTCATGTGAATGGGAGACTCCCCATCATATCTAGAAATAATTAGATCCTAAGTCTGTAAATGTGGAGTTGTAAGGTGAAATAATCAGCCATCCCCACAAACTCAGTCACTGAGGAGCGAATAAGGTCTCGATTCGGGACTAGATGCCTAAAGGTGTGTTCTCTTATGGACATTTTAAGATAAATTAACTAAGAAACCTCACTCTCTATCCACTGTCTATTTAGTGAGGGAAAGCCCTATGCAATTTGTATTCCAAGAAATTGGGTCCATAGAGAGAACACAGCCCAGGATAGGCTTGCCTTGCTCATATTCATCCTGCCTGATCTTGCAACCTGTGACCACAACTGGGTTTCCCATGAGACCACAGTGCTCATTATTCTGGTCTTCCAAGTGTTCAAACTCTCTTCTTTGTTAAATCTTTAGGTGCAATGAGACCACATGTGGAACAGTGCTTAGGAGCCAAAAACCCAACTTTTAATGGAAATGGCAATAATTAAAATGAGAGAAAACTCCCTTGCTGTCTTTGACCCCAAGCCTATACTTGAGGCAACAAGGCACAACAGGTCAGGTCCGATATGTGCTTAGGGTCTCCTGAAAAAATAAAAAAAACTAGAATTTTCTAACATGGACGTACATAATGTGTAAACCCAAAGAAAACAGGTGTTAAAGACTTGAAACACAGTAGGCCAAGGAAAATTGCTTATAGCTCAACCATAGGGATCAGAGCAGACTTGAATCTGATGTCAGCCTTAGAGAAAACTTTCTCAGCAGCTCACAGACCAGTGGAGATATTGGAAGAACTGGGGAAATTCACTGAGATGGTTACCATAGCAAATTTTACTACCCAGAAAACACAAAAATGACAGAGCACTAGCTTCAGGGAGGATGATAAGCGATGAGATGGAACACGAGTCTAGGCCAACACTCATCTGTGCTGTGTGGTGACAGACATTTGGTGACACTCATCACTCATGATCTCGAGGCAGGAAATCACTCACGGAACTGAGAGTGTGTTGCTGGACAAAGAGGGTGCCAGGGAAACTGTAGCGGTGAAAACTCACTGTGAACTTTCCACTTGACACGATCCTACGAGGAAGGTGAGGTTCAGAGAAGAACTGACTAGTTTCTCATGTAAAGGAGAGTGAGCGGAACACAGAGATTCCAGAGCAGGAAGAGTTGAAAAGCACCTGCCTTTTGATGGATATGTGCACTGCTGTGCAGGTGCAACATGCCTCCTCCTCACCTCAGTGAAGTCTTTGTGAAGCAAGCCCAAGATAAAGGACAGAGCATTGAATGCTTGGATATACTCCAAGGACAGGCGCCTGGTGCCTGTGTCTTCCCTAGACTGCTAATGTGTTAGTATTCTCTACACATACTCTCAGTAATTACTCCACACTGATAAGCCATGCAGTATACTGAACTAATGTGGGATGTGCTCACCTCAATTCGAACAACCCAGCTCCCAGCAAGGTCTCATGAGAGGGCATCCTGGATAACCTGTCCTCTTGACTACAGATCACTAAATTCTCTCTTTGTCTAGCCTGACAATGTTCCAGGTCCTCTCTTCTGTTGGCCTTTTAGGCAAACACTTAGCTGGTCTTCTGCATGACCATGGGGCTTATGGAAGACATTGCAAATATGCCCCATATAGTTAATGATAAAGTTCCGGTCTTATTGCATTTTGTGTTGTTATAACAACAACTAAACATGAGGCTGGGTAGTTCATAAAGAAAATAATCATTTGGCTCAGGATTCTAGTGGCTGGAAAATCCAACCAGTGTAGCCAGAACATGTCACTGGGAACCCCTGGATGCATAATAACATGGAAGATGAGTAGGAGTGTGTGAAAGGATCACAGATCTATGACAGAGGAAGTCAGAGAGCATCTTAAGACAGGTTAGCCTCTTCACAACTCATTCCTGTGAGAACTAATCCAGTACCACGTGACTTGATGCACACTCACAAGCAGACATCAGTCCCTTCTGAGAATGGCACATCCTGAGACCCAATTGCCTTCCATTGGGCCTCCCCTCTTAAATACCCACCATCCTTCTGGGGGACCAAGGTAGAAGCATATGAGTTTTGGGGGAGTGAACCATGTTCATTCCACAGCAAACTGTTGACTTGGATAATGGAGGAGTTTTGATTGCACCGAGGGATTAAATATTTATTGCATATTGAAACCAAGTCCTTACATTAGAACTCATTTCCCCACATCTTTCAGAGTGGCTGTAATAGCAATGCTTCCAGCACTGGCCAGCATCAACAATGTGAGCCACAGGAACTCTCATCCATGTCTAGTGAGCACACAGCACAACTGTGACTCTCCCTCCTCCCTGCCTCCCTTTGTTCTTTCTCTTCCTTTGTTGCTTTTCCTGTTCCTTTGTTCCACTTCATACTTTTCACTCTGACACATAGGAGACATGACTGATCCACCTCATATACACACGGGAGACACGACTGTCCCGCCTTGTAGCAGGAATCTTAAAAGTTCTTATTAATAAGATCAAACCTGAGCCAGGTATTGGGGTGAACTGGAAGATCAGAGAACCAGAACAAGCCACAACTAACCTCACCTGGCCAACTTCTCAGCTGGTCTTGTTTCCTCAGACTGGAGGCCTCTGTGTCCTCATATCCGAATGGCTCTCAGCTGAACTGTGCTGCTAGAAGCCTGAAAGCTTAACCAGCCAAATGCTTAACCAGCCAAATGCTTCTAGTTCCTGGTCCTCATGCCTTATATACCTTTCTGCTTTCTACCACCACTCCCTGAGATCAAAGGCTCACTTCTTGGGATTAAAGGTGTGTCACCATGCCTGGCTGTTTCCAATGTGGCCTTGAACTCACAGAGATCCAGAGGGATTTCTACCTCTGGAGTACTAGGATTAAAGGTGTGAGTGCCAACATTTTCTAGCCTTTGTATCTAGTGGCTGTTCTGTCTTTGACCCCTGATAAGTTTATTAGGGTGCACAATATTTTGGGGAATACGATACCACCACACCACCTCCATGAGTGTGCACATAGGCTAACCTTGGTGTGTTCATTGCACACTCCCCTGCACTGAAGACCTCACTTTTGAGTGTTTTCCTCTTTCCCTGCTTTAAGTTCTACTTAACAGGTTTGCAAAGAGCTAAGTGAAGACCTAGCTTTGAATACAAAATTAAAAGAACATCAAAAACTCACTCACCATGATAATATTTCATGCAAATCTTTTGAAAATATCAGAAGTAAGACAAAACATATCAAGTTAATCATTCACAGATGTGCACAGGCCAACCCAACGTAGACAATTCCACTGAGATTTTCCTCTGCAGTGATTCTAGGTTGTGTCAAGTTGACACCAAGTTATATGGTGAATGAATGCCACTACTCACATGGTGTGTGTGTGTGTGTGTGTGTGTGTGTGTGTGTGTGTGTGTGAGAGAGAGAGAGAGATATGAGGTATGTTCTTGGGTGGTGTTTGCACCCGTGTGTTCACATACATGTGGATATGTGTATAAGGGCTGCACACACATACATATGTATACACATCTTTCTTGCTCATTCTTTATTTGACTTATTGGGTCAGGCTTTTTCAGTTGAACCTAGAGCTCACTGATTGGTTAGTCTAGTTAGCCAGCTTGACCCTGTGATCTCAAGCCTCTGCCTCCTAAGTACTGGGATTAGAGGCAGTCACCATGCCTGCCCTGCTTTTTTACATGAGCTCTGGAAGCTGAGCTCTGGTCCTAGTGACTGCATGGTAAGTACTTTATCCAGCGAGCCATCTCCCTGCGCCACTCACAACATTTTTGAAAAGATAACATTTTAAAGTGTTGTGAGTTTCAATACAGCTACTTTCAACTTCTCAATACCTTTCTCAACTGCTTTTGACATTGTGGAGAAAATAGCAATGAAAATAAAGCCCATGAAATATGCACAAAGCAGCACACTTTTTCATTTCTGGCTGTAATGTGGTATGGCTTATGTTAGATTTCCCCTTCATTTGTAATTTAGTATTTCTTCAAAATGAATTTTTGCATTGATATTCTTTTCTACTTTTATGGTCTATCACTAGGGTGTTATTTATCTTGATTAGAGTTTTCTGGTGCCTCTCAAATTTTGTGCCTTAGGCAACTGCTTCATTTATGAGCTGTAAATCTAGTCTTCTGCCTTAGTTCTTGTATGATCCAGGCTTCCTGAGGAAAACTGAACCGTGTGTGCGTGTGTGTGTGTGTGTGTGTGTGTGTGTGTTGTTTATGTGTGTGTGTTTGTGTGCAACTCTCTCATTATTCCTCTGACTGTGTGTGTGCATATCTCTCATTACCCCTCAGTGTGTGTGTGTGAAAGAGAGAGAGATGGAGAGAGAGAGAGAGAGAGAGATGGAGAGAGAGAGATGGAGAGAGAGAGATGGAGAGAGAGATGGAGAGAGAGATGGAGAGAGAGAGATGGAGAGAGAGAGATGGAGAGAGAGAGAGAGATGGAGAGAGAGAGAGAGAGATGGAGAGAGAGAGATGGAGAGAGAGAGAGAGAGAGAGAGAGAGAGAATTGGAGTATGTATTCTTTGGCTCATGCAGTCCTGAGAGCTGATAACACAGAGCTGCTAACTGCCCATGGAGCTGACCGTGTTGTTAGCTTGAGACCAAAGAACAACTGATGTTTGGTGTTTGGTTGAGCTGGAAGTTTGGAAATGCTGATATTCAGCCTGGAGCCAGAGATCCTCTCTCTGCTCTTTTCTGTGAATTAGATGTGCCCCACACATATGGGGAGGACACTTTGCTTGACTGAGTCTGCTAGTTCAAACACTTGTCTTACCTAGAATTGCACACACACACACACACACACACACACACTGAGAGGGAGGGAGGGAGAGAGAGAGAGAGAGAGAGAGAGAGAGAGAGAGAGAGAGAGAGAGAATTTAAGTCACCCTGCCTCACCAGGAGAATTCTGAGCACAAGAATGCAACATAAGCACATACAGGGGGGCACATGAGGGTGCACAACAGGAAGACACAGGGCACAAGTGGGTACTTGGTGCAAAAGCACAGGTCAGCATTGCATCAGTGAGACTGCAGCATCCACACGTGACTGTCCTAGTGTGCCGTTAAACCCACAGATCACTAGTGCCCCCTCTTTCTCCTGTTTTCTAGAGTGCTGGTTGTGGTCTTTGGGAAGAAAGTTCATCGAGTGCTGTGAGTGAGCAGGGAATCAGCATCATTCAAGAGTACATCAGTGACTTCTGGGCTGGCAGGTCCATCCTCTTCATAGGGAGATCCTCATTTGCATGAAGGATAACTGCATCTCCTAAGACCAAAGCCTGTAGTTGCTAAGACAGGACGGGAGGAAGCTGCAGAAGGGAAAATGTGGAAGCGGAGCAGCTTGCAGGTAAACTGGTCCCCTGTTTGCTGTCGTGTTCCAGCTCCTGGATGGTGTGAGGCTGGGACTGTGGCTCTGACCTCACCTCTGCTTTCTCACTCAGGTCCTGTTAGGATCTGCTGATGCAGACACCAGAAGATCAGAAGGCAAGAGGGTGGAGAGTGTGCTTTAGTCCTGGGCCCGGTTTCTCTAAACCCTGGGCTGAGGGAGATGCAGAGGGCAGCTATAGATCTGGGCTCTTGCTAGGTAACTTCCAGGACTAACTCCTGGGGATGCTGCCTGAGCTCTGGAGGTACTGGTGTCTCCAAGACTTGCTAGTATCTGGGTTGCTCCCCTTTGCCGAGAGCTCAAGGTATATTTAACAATGCCCCACATCTGCTTCATTTTTCTGTGGTTATTCTTTTCTGCTCTAGACTCAATAAATTCAGCTGGTGGAAAGAAAGTATCACTTCTCAGTGTGTGGGAAAGCAAGGCTCTGCAGGCTGTGTGGAGCGTAGTGCACTTCACCAGCCCTAAATAGAAGTATACTCACCCTGAAGCAGCATCCTCGGCTGCCGAGGAGTGCAAGAACTCGGTGGATAATGATGTGGGGGATGATGAAAAACCCCAGAGCAGAATGAGCCGAGGGTGACCGGAAACTACCGAAGTTGTGAGCCAACCAGGATAGCGAAGGTCCGGGCTTCAGAAGAAAGATTTCAGCTTGCAGAGAAGATGCCCCTGCTAGTGAGCCTTGGGGAAATACCAGAGAGGAAGTCGTGTGAAGGATGACTACTCTGTCCCCTGTATTGGACTCTGAGTTTCTAAAGAAAATTAAATTATGCAGAAAGAGAGAGAGTCTCAGCATAGTGTATAGCCTGACACATTTAAGGAGCCACGTGGGGCTCAGGTTCCTGGAACCTACCACAAATTAGATACCTACACCGAGGCTCCTGAACCTGGGGACCCTCCTCAACTTGTTATGCCATATGATGATGTTCATTCAGTGAGTTAATTCAGACTCTGCGACCCGGGATTCTAATTCGAGTGACATTTCTTCCACAGAAAAGCAAATTTGAGCAACTACCTGACAAGTCTCCTTGGGATAAGTGTTGCTTTAAAAAAAGAAACTTACCCAAATACAGGTAGTCCTTCCTCCTTCCGAGGAGGGAGATGTTCCCAAGGATTGGAAAGCATGTGACATGTCTACCCACACAAGGGCAGAAGAGAAAATAATGTTATAGGTGGTGACAGAATTGTAAAGGTAAATTGTAACAGCCTCCCTCAGGTGTCAAGTGCAGTTCTGGTGTCTGTCTAGGAAATGACAGGGAGCTGTGTCAGCAGAACCAGACTCAGCTTCCACCGCAGAAAAATGAGATCGCTGCTGGACAGTCCTGGGTCTCAGCGACTCTCCAGGTCTGGAAAACGGAGCAGTGACAGCTGAGGGTCCGGGTTTCTGACTACCTGGCTTCTCATTGTCCGGGACCACAAGACTGGTATGAGGCTCACCAGGAGCCCCTACAGGATGACTAACCAGATACCAGTGAGTCTGGTTGACTGGTCCTGGCATTACCAGTCCCTACGTGGATACATTGCCAACCAGATTTGATACTGGTGATACACACTTCCCATATCTGTGCACTATTCGGTTGGTGATAGAAAGAATGGGAACAGATTCACAGCAGTGAGTCCATCATGGGGGCCTTCAGCCTTACACCCAACTCAGTGCTGGACTGTGTGGCCCACAGCCATCTTTATGATGTGCACATTTCACTGCATTAAGCTCTTCAGAATCTTATGATCTCCTTGAAGCCATCACAGTTTATAACTATGTAGATAGCTGACATTGTTCAAAGACATAAAGATTGTGACTTCCAGCTCACAACAGTATTACTCCTCGGGATTCCTAAAGTTAAGAGCACTTGCATTTAAGCTTTCATATACAACCCCTCTCCAGAGAAAACAAACACTATTTACCACTTGGTACCATAAACATCACTATAAAAGTCCTAATTCTAAAACTACTTCAGGACTTACGAGATGTCTCAGTGGGTAAAAAGGACTGCCTCGAACATGGTGACGTAAGTTCAGTCCTTGGGGCCTAAGTGGTGGAAGGAGATAGCTGAATCCCAAAATTTGTCCTTTGATTTCCACATATATGCTGTTACATCACATGCACGCACATGCGCACACACACAAACACACATGCACACACACACACACACACACACACACACACACACACACACACTGCATGTGCTCACTTCTTATATCCTTAGGGGAAACTAAAGTCTAGGTCTTTTACATGATGTTATGTAGCATGCTCTGAGTTTTAAGAAATTTAAAACTTTAAATTTTTATTAAAAATAATACTTAAAAGTTTTATAAAAATTTTATCAAACCATAGTTTAAAATAAAAATCCTTAAAATTATGAAATAAAAATCACAATAAAACTAAAATGTAATTATCAAATACTGCATTTTGTCTATCAATGATATAAAAGTAACATTAAATATTGTTTAGCAAAAGAAAAGTGTGGAAAAGCTTCTGATGTGTATTTCTGAGCAAAAGAGTGTAGCCCAGGGTTACAGGCTGTATGACTCTAAATAAACAATACTCAGTATCAGGCAAACCCACCAAGAACAAAAAGATGCATGTTTTCTATGCATTAGTAGGGAGGTAAACAAATAGGGTTATAAGGCCTCTGGTCATCTTCCAGTAAGAAAATTTATATTTGTAAGTGGTTGGAGTCAACAGTGTTAAATGCTTCATAAGTCATAGAGATTGCATAGGCAGAGTTTGGGTTCAAAGGTTCCAGAACCTTCCCAGAAATACAAGGTGAAGATCACAGGAAGCAAAATGAATCTGAATGTCAAAAAAAAAAAAGGTGGAGTGTCCAAAAAGCAGAGGGAGAACACGGAACAGGAATATAATGGCAAGCAGCAAATTCTTCCAGGCTCTGGTCTTTGAGGGACTTTGTGGAGCTGTTCTTAGTTATCTCAGAAAATAATTGCTGTCTGTGAGCAGAAAAATGTGAATCTCTATGGAGTAAGTTATCCTGCCTTATGTCAGACAAGAGGTAAAGGGGTCGAAACGTGGGCTCAGGTGGGAGATGCGGAGAATCAGGAGCTCCTGGCAGCACTCAGTAAGACCGGGAATCATACAGGGTGTGAAAAACAGTACCAATTAACCAATTCAGAGATCTGTCACTACAAAAAGAGAGAGAGAGAGAGAGAGAGAGAGAAAAGTGGTTTTGAGAATCAAAACCTTACTGCAAAATACAAGACAAGCTAGGAACAATGGCTGTATTGTTATTCTAAAACGGCATGTTATTGGACAAAAGTAACAGTTAAATAATAAAATAACAAAAGAAAGAGATAAAATGTCCATGCTATTAATTCCCAGCCCAAGTGGATAGTACTTCTCACTGAGCGGTCACTTAGCTGTGGCATTGCTTTGCTTACCCAAAGATTCAATTTCCAGCAACTCCAATTTAGTGTTAACAGTTGTGACAAAGCCCGTGAGTCAGAAATCTGTACACACGTAGAGTCCTTTTTGATATCTTCATCATCTGCATGCAGTCCTCACAGAAACAGTGCCTTACTGTGGGGCACAGTCCTGGGTGCACCTTGTAGGGACTGAACAAATTCCCTCCGTGACTTAGGACATCATATTCTGGTTATCCTAGCACTTCAGGTCAGAAGTCTGGTGTGGGTCTCACGTGGTTCCTCGTGATGTCAGAATCCTAGAAGCTCCAGGGAAGGCTGTTTCAGTCACCTCCAACTTAGCAGGGTGGGGGACAGAATCCCAGTCCTTGGGATATGGCTGAGCTCTGGGTGCCCTTGGTAACTGTCAAATGAGGGCTAATCATAGGTCCTAAAGGTCATTGGCTGTCAACATTTTCTCTGTCTTCAAAGCCAAAAGACATAGTCTTTCTCAGCCTTTAGAATCTTACCCCTCTCCCGCTCAACAATTTCTCTTCCTGCCTCCACTTTTAATGGTCCAGATGATTGTATTGATCCCACCAGATAATTCAATACAACCTCTGCACCTTGAGGTTGATCATTTTAATTCTTTCTCCATCTGTGACATAGAGATTTATAGACTCCATGGACCGTCATGCAAACATTCTCTAGAACCCATTGATGTACCTGGTACTCCTTCCAAGGAAGTGTGCTGGACATGTGGTACAACTATGTCAAAATCCACATACCCATATTCCACTTTCTGTGACCACTGACCCAGCTCTCCTGCCCCCACTTTCCACTCACAAGACCATCACAAAGCCTGTACCCTTAACTCTCTTGCCAACATATCATTCTTTAATGAGTGACAGCTGTACAAATTCCAGCAGCCCCTTTCTCAACCCAATCTCTCACAAACTGCAAACTTCCCAAACAAGTCCACCCCCAATGTTCTTTTATTGTCATACCAAGGATTTCATCATAGACCAGGCGAGGAAACTGTTAGTAGTCAGAATTCAGGCTAGTAGGTTTAGAAGGTAGAAAGGCAGACTTTGTAGTTTTTGGAAATGGATAATTTTTATTCTTTGAAAGTGTATTGATCAGATCTATCTACCACTACCTCCCTCCAACTCCCTGAAATGCCCTCCAGCCTATGCCCCTCCCAACTTCACGTCCTCTGTTTTTTGTTTTTGTTATTAATATTCCCCCCACTTAAGTCCAATGAGTGTTGTCCATATGCACATGGGTGTGTGGTCATCCACCGGGGCATGAGGAACCTATTTAGACACAACTCCAAAGGAGAGTTACTTTCCCTTCTTCAGCAGCCATCAAGTGCCAATAGCTCCTCTCCTCAAAGGAGGTGGGGCTTCCGAAGCCGCCCCCATCCATAGTGGGATTTAACTGGCTTGATCTTATGTGGTCTTTCTCAGGTAACCACAGCTGCTATTTAAATCAACAGAAATCAAAGGGATCATCAAATTCCCACTTTCCAACTACAGACCACTTATAAAAGCACCATTTATAGGATGGAGGAAAAGCTGGTGTTGCTATTTGGGTTATAGATCTTGAACACGTTTTTCATTCTCAATTACAGCTGCCTCTGGACAATAACAATGACAAAAAGGATCAAGAAAAAGGAGACTTGTTGTATTCTGCAGTGTTTTGTCAACTGTGGGGAGGGCAAAGATAAAACTGCTGCTGATTGCCCGTGTGCTTCCAGCTTATAGGAAGTATAATTAGACAGGTGAGGGCTACAGCCAACCGTAAGAGAAACTCATGGCTTTCCCATGTCATCTAGATAATAATATGGAATAGGGAGAAAAAAATAGATTGGAAGACTTTCAATGTTTTACAGAAGAATCACAAATCTTCAACAGAGTAAGACGCTAAGAATCAGGTGTTCAAGACAAACCTGGATTTGTGTGTCTCTTTTCCTGAGGATGTTTTTTGAGTTAGTTTGCTTTTGTGAGGCCAGAAAATGAATACCTCAGTGCAGGTTCCCCTGGGCTGAATAAATGAACACCAGCTCTTCTTACACCCCAGGTCTCTTTTTCCTTTTCATCCACCCCAGATGATGCCACAGAGCCCATGAACACTTTTTCTGCACCACATGTATGCACATCTGAGCCTCCTCAAAATGGACAAGTTCCGGCCTAACATCACCTGTAGGATGGTCTCACCAAAATTTTTAAAAACTGAGGCTAACAATGTAAAGACATTAGGGGAGCCCATGTGGACAGGTTCCACAAGTCTGACCTGAGAGATTACTGGGGACAAACCCCAGAAGAGAGAAGACAGCGTGGCTACTCTGCAGAGGAGGCTTTTGGTCATTGCTGCCTCCAGGATTGCTGCCACTGTGCTTTGTTGTAACGAGTCTGTATGTATGCATACATGTAAGAGTGTAAGCATATGCATGGACGTGTGTGTGTGTGTGTGTGTGTATGTGTGTGTGTGTGTGTGTGCATGTATGTGTGTGTGCATGTGTGGTGATACTGTGTTCCCCAAAATATATTGTGCACCCTAATATATAGAGGCCAGAAAATAGTGACACACACACACACACACACACACACCTTTAATCCCAGCCGTCTGGGTCTCTGTGAGTTCAAGGCCACACTGGAAACAGCCAGGCATGGTGACTCACGCCTTTAATCCCAGGAAGTGATGGCAGGAAGCAGAAAGGTATTTAAGGCGTGAGGATCAGAAACTAGAGCTTGTTAAGCTTTCAGGCTTTTGAGCAGCAGTTCAGCTGAGATTCATTCTGGAGGCTTCCAGTCTGAGGAAACAGGATCAGCTGAGGAATTGGCAAGGTGAGGTGGCTGTGGCTTGTTCTGTTTCTCTGATCTTTCAGCATTCACCCCAATACCTGGCTCCAGGTTTGTTTTTGTTAATAAGACCTTCTAACAATTCATGCTGTGTGTGTGTGTGTGTGTGTGTGTGTGTGTGTGTGTGTGTAAGCCAGAGAACAACCCGATTCATCTTCAGGAACACCATTAACCTCCTTTTTGAAAGAGTCTCTGTGGGTGGAAGTTTCTCTTCTGCCTGCCTGTTCCAAATACCCAGCAGCTGCTTCCCAAATAATTGACCCAGAGGCTTAATATTACTTATAAATACTCGATTGGTAGCTCAGGCTTATTACTAACTAGATCTTACACTTAAATTAACCCATAATTCTTATCTATATTTAGCCACATGGCTTGGTACCTTTTCTCAGTATGGCATTCTAATCTTGCTTCTCTGTGTCTGGCTGGCGACTCCTGACTCTGCCCTTCCTCTGCCCTAGTCTGGTCAGCCTGCCTATACTTCCTGCCTGACTACTGGCCAATCAGCATTTTGTGAAACCAGTTCAAGTGACAAATATTTTACAGTGTGTAAGAGCATTATCCTACACCAGGTCTCTCACTCTGCTGGGGTTTATAGTAGTTTATAGTAGTAAGTTGGCTGATCAGTGGTTGCCAGGCTTCCTCCTGTCTCAGCCTCCTCAACCCTAAGATTACTGGCACATATAACTAAATCGGGCTTTCGACTTGGTTTCTAGGGATCAAACTCAGGTCTGTTTGCTCGCCAGGCAAGCACTTTGTGTTCTGAGCCATCCTCCTTGCTCTACTGGGTTTTTATTCTCAGCAGGAAAGTCTAGCTTTGAAGGAGCTGATCAGACAACCTGGGCTGTGAAGCAAGGTGGCACTGTAATTGGCTCTTTGGCTAATATCCTAGAGATAACTGACAGGTGGCTGAAAGAAAGATGAGGAGATTTTAGGTTCAGTGTTCTGATCAGAATGGTGGTGTAGACAGTGTTGGCTATACAAAAGGTCTATGAAGGAAGAGGTGAAACAGAATCCAACTAGAAAAAGTGGTATTGTGTAGGAGACTGGCGTTCTAAGCAATGGAGCCTATGAGGGTCTCACAGAGTGAAGATCCAGGCCCTGCAGCAGGATCCACATAACGACGCCTGAAGTGCCTGCTAAGTGCACATCCAACAATACAAACCAAGGCATCTTTGAATCAGCAGCTTCTACCTCCCACCGTGATCGTGTTTCCCAAAGCTGCAAACCATTCCACATTTGATGGTTTAAAGCAACACAAACTTTTTATCTTCGCGACTTTCAGAGGTCAGAAGTCAAGCCTAACCCTCGGAGGCTGAAATCAAGGTTCCTTTTGGAGATTCACAAGGACAGTCAATCTTGGCCTTTTCAAGCTCTGGAAGCCATCACATTTCTTGGCGCTTAGCTGCCTGACTCCAAATTCTACCTTATTGGCCATCACCACCTCTCCCCCATGAGTCTCTAAGGACTCCTGTGATTACATTCATGTCCCGCTCAGAATTTCCAAATCTCAAGCAGCAAGTGTTGTTGTGGGAGGTTCATAAACATTCAAGGTCATTTCAGAGACTTCCGAAAGACAAATCCTGTGAGTTAGGTTTTCAACAGCAAACAGCATTCCAAAATAATCCGTCTCAGGAAAAGGCAGGCTTACCAGCAAATGACGTGCGGTTGTGACCTGAAGGGGGCACTGGCACCAGAGGGACCAGAGTTAGAAGAAGGATTTTTTGACTCGTGGACAATGCGCCAGCCAAGGAGGATGAAATGAAAGGAGACATGTCAGGAGGTCAGAAATGGGAGGCGGGAGGAACTGAGATGATGTTTTTATTTTCCCCAAAGCTGCAACAGACCTCGGTGGACTGCGAATCTGGAGAGCACCCCACACACGGATGGTGGGGTCTGCTCTGGTTCTCCTGCAGTGTATTTAACCCTTGCCTCCCATCTCCCTCATTTTAATGCTCCTTTGAAAGCATAAAGCGTTAAACCTCACTGCAGCCTCAGTTCATGATCATTCAGTTTGGTTTCCACATGCATCGAAAGAAAATAATCTTAAACCTGTGGCCATGGAGGCCCAATTAGGAAGTGAAAGAAATTCATGCCAAGGAAATGAGATTGTACCTGATCAGTGGAGTAAGTGGTTAGAGAAGAGGGTAGAGTTGGGACGGTGGTTAAAACTAATCTCGATTCTGCGAGTCATGCTGCCTGCCCTACCGTGTATGACATTGACTTACACACACTGTGCTCAAAGACTTCTTTTCTTAAGAAAGTTTTGAGAGTCATATGATAATACAGAATGTTAAAATTACATATTTATAAAGTCAGAGCATTTGCTGTGCACCTGAACAGGAGTCCTCTGAAACAAGACGTGTTTGCAGTTGCTACAACACACTTGTTCTCGTCTCCTCTGGGTAGTGCCCAGTCCTGGGCACCAGCTCCCTGGAAATGCTGGTAAGCTCGTGGGCTCCTGTCGTTTCAAAATCATCTGATCTTTTAGTTCTGAATGCTTTACTAAAGCACTTTATGTTTATATAAATCAGTGCCTGATTGCATATTCAGATGCTCATCTGAAACCTTAAGAGGCAGGATTAGAGGAAAGAATTTGTGTTCAATCTCTCAAAAATAAACATGATAAATTCAACTTTCCTTCACAGCAACACAAATTACTTAGTCAGATTTTTACCCCTGTCTGTTTTCTTTTCTTGGGTAGTACATTTACACACTTATTCTTGCTTTTTCTCTGGAATGTTCTTACTCTTTCTAGTTTTTAAAATTTTTTTCCAAACACAAGTAAAATTTCAAAATACATTGAGCCCTACTTTTGAAAGCTTGGATGGACGTCCTTCATGCAAATGCCTATGTTCCTTGTTTTCAATTTAAATATAATATTTGAGTTTTTCTGGAAAAACAATGAAGGGGAGGCAAATTCCATTTTAATTTTTATTTTTTTATTCATTCTTCTCTCATTCAATATATCCCAACCACAGTCTCCCTCCCTCCCCTCTTCCTGGTCCCCCCCCAGCTCTCTCCCAGATCCACTGCTCCTCCATTCCCTTCAGAAAAGAGCAGGCCTCCCTGTGATAACCGAACATGGCATAACAAGATGCAGTAAGAAGAGGCACAAACCCCCACATGGAAAAGGGTCCCAAAAGCAGGCAAAAGAGTCAGAGATGCCCTGACTGTGTGTCTTTCCTCCCCTGCAACTTCCCCCACAGGTGGCACATCCAACAAGGTAACTCTCTATGACAACCTAAAGGAGCCTGGCTAAGGGTAGGTGCTCCTGTCTAAGGCCTAATTCCTTCTACTTATGTTAAGATCCTGGAGCCCCCACTCAGTAAGTTCATTACCAGGCCCCTTAATAGCCTGGAGTATATTTAAAGCTAATGGCCCATTTTCCATGCTGGTTTCTGGGGTGGCTCAGAACCTCCAGGAAGTAAGAATGAAGCATGCCTGACTGCAATGAACTACATCTATATGGGGCATACAGTAAGATAGTTCAAATACTTATAATTATGAAATGATTGCACAGTGGAGTTCATTTCCCTCATTTTAATGCTTTTTAAAAAGCATAAACGCATAAACCTCACCTGAGCATAGAACAAGGCTATGTGATTGCTCAGTTGAGTTTCCATGTCCATCAAATAATAATCTTAAACCTGTGGCCATGGAGACCCAATTAAGAAGTGAAGAAATGTATGCCAAGAAACACCAGACATGCAGATGAGCATGTACCCTGAAGTGTGTTATCATATGCCCATGTTCACTGAAACATTATTCACAAAAACAAGATATGGAAACAAGATAGTTGTTCATACTCTTGTTACCTGACAAATAATGATGTTTGTATGAGAAAGGAGAAAAAGATTTAAAAAAGGAGAGAGAAGTGAAATATTTATAGATCTTAGATACTCTTAACTATTTTAAAATATCATTTTACAAATATTTTAAATCTGGGATGGTTTTACTGGGGTATGGTAGTTTCTCTGAAATACAGGGCTGGTGAGATTGCTCAGTAGGTAAAGACAGTTGACTTGCAAGTCTGGAGACCTGAGCTCAATTACCAGAACCCACATAAAGTTGCCTGGAGAGAATAGACTTCACAAACTGTGCTCTGACTTCTACACACAGGCTCTATCACATGTCCCAACCCCATAATTATAATAAAAATAATATTAATGTGGTTACTGGAAGAAAAGGAATTTTTCAGGAATATATCTCAAAGAGAAACAGCCATTCAGGTGTCAGCAATGTCTGCCCATCTCTCTCCTTGTCCTAGCTGCTATGGGGATTTGTTGTGCTTATCATATCCTGCTGAGTGGTAGACATTATCTGATGGTTACAATTTCCTTTTCTGTGAATTGCTGGTCCCTGTACTTGCCCATCTTCTGACAAAGCTTCCAGCCTTATTCTCATGAGCTCACACAGTGTACATCAGCCAACCTGGAGTGTCTCTGAAAAGATAGGCGAGCTGGGACTTACAGAGTGAGAGCTGAGGGGCCAGAGCTCCTGAAGGCTCATCAACGAAGCTGTCTGTGCAGAAATAATCCAGAAGCATGGCAGAAAGAGTTCCTTTCCCTTCTCATCTCAAACAACATAAAAATCAAAGCTTCAGAAGTGACGACCGTGTGCCAAGCGTTCAGTTTCCACCCCAGTGCCTTTCCACATTTCTCCTCGATTTGAGATAACTGAGATTTGAGAAGAGTGCATCATTTCTACCAGGTTGCAGCCTGGTAGTCCTGTGTAGCTTGGCACTTTCATCTCCCTGGTTGAATCTCTACATTGAGTCTTAGGGTTGGCACATGCTTGAAGCTTAGCGCTATGTGTTGACTGGATTGAAGACTTGAGTCACTCAGCTCAGTATGAGGTAGATCATTCCACTTTGTCCTTGAGAAAACATAAAATGTTGAACAGTATTAAAAACAAGTTCGTAATAGTAGGGCAAAGGAAATAAGTTAGACTTTGGGATTTATGCTGGAGATGGGGGTTCCAGGGTTAGATTGACAGGTAAAATCCAGAATATTTGCTGGAGTGGTCCACTGGCTCTAAGTCCCACCAGCTGGACAGGGGCCCTGCGTTCTTTCCCAGTGATGCAATACAACTGCCTTAACTAGGGCAGAATTCAATGAAATGGTAGGAAGCAGAATATGCTCACAAAGGTGAGAAGGTGTGGGATCCCCATGAGAGGTTGGAGTGCTGCATTTACACTATGATTGTACAGCCCTAAACTGGGGGATCTTCTAGACAGATGGAGACTACCTGTGTTAGTAAGGGTGCTCTAAAGAAACAGAAATATATGTGTGTGTGTGTGTATATATATATATATATATATAATATTATGTTATATCATGTTGTTTCAGTATAAATTATATTATCATATATAATGTCACTGTATGTATTATGTATAATAAAGGGGGGATTTATTATAGTGGCTTTATAGGCTGTGGTCCAAGTAGTCCAACACTGGCTATCTCCTGATGGAAAAGCCAAGAATCCACGTTTTTCAGTCTATAATACTGGATGTCTCAGAAACCCTAGTCAGGTGTTGGAGTCCAGAGGAGAGCTGTTGTCTTCAGTCCGTATTGGAATCGCAAAGAAGAGAGTTCCAACACTGGTGAAGGAATACCTCAGCAACAGTGTAGATGAACTGGCCAGCGAGAGTGAGGGCAAGCAGGTGAAAAGCAAAAGCTTCATTTTCCCACCTTCCCTTTGTGTGGGCTGCCCTTGGAAGGTGTGGCCCAGCTGTAGGGTGCATCTTCCCATCTCAAATGATCCAGTCAAGAAAATCCCTCACAGATGCATCTAGCTGCTTGGGTTGCAGCTAGCTCCAGATGTTGTCAAGTTGACAACCAAGATTAGTCATCGCACTAGCTATGATGTGGCCTCAGGGGCTTCAGTTGCTTCTGTCCGAGGTGGGGCTCGATACCTTCTGTGGTGTGAATGTGTCTCTCAAAATCGCACATTGGAAACTCATGCTCCTTGTTGCAGAGGTGGGAGGGTGAGCCTGAGGAGAGGTGATGGGGTTCTACTGGTGGAGAGAATGACTTCATGATGTTATTGTGAAAATCAGCTTGTGATTGGAGGGGTGGTCTCATGATGGGAGAGGTTCACCCCCTCTACTCTGAATCACCTTCTCTTCTGTGTCTACCATATGATGACACCTCAGGATGGCCTCATGAAACATCAACATCTTAGCTCTGGACTTCCAGACTACCAGACAGACAGCCTGCTTGCGAGTCTCCTTCAACTAGACAATTATGCAATGGAAATATGCTTCTACCAGCTATTGAGTTAATTGAACTTGAACTAATTTCCCTTTACTAACTTGAAAAGCAAATAGATAGATTATTCTATTTCCCCTTTAAAGAGAAAAGGAAATTAAATTAGCTTTTAATTCACATTGTAACACACACACACACACACACACACACACACACATACACACACGACAGACAGACATTGAAAGAGTGCTTCACTTAAAGAAAGCATGTCTGTTCTTAAATTCCATACCTTCACTTAAATCAGTGTTTCTCAACCTTCCTAATGCTATGACCCTTTAATACAGTTCCTCAGGTTATACTGACCCCCCAACCATAAAATTATTTTGTTGCTACTTCCTAATTGTAATTTTGTTACTGTTATGAATCATTATGTAAATATCTGACATGCAGGATATCTGATATGTGACCCCCAAAGGGGTCACAATCCACAGGTTGAGAACTGCTGGTTTAAATGGTTTTCAATGCTAGAGCCTTGGGTAGTATCTGGAGACTCTTTATCCCTGTGGACTCAGCGCCTTTTCCAATTTCATGTCTATAGTTATTGTACTGTTTAGCTTTTAAGAACTGTACTGTCTTTTGTTCTAACTGAAAGGAAATCATTTTAGCTCTATGTATCTGTTTGTCTGTTTTCCTCCTTCTTCCCTTCCTCCTTTCCTTCCTTCCTTCTTTTCTTCTTTCCTTCCTTCCTTCCTTCCTTCCTTCCTTCCTTCCTTCCTTCCTTCCTTCCTT
>CABHPH010158558.1:0-48773 GCA_902168325.1 Peromyscus nudipes
TTCATTACTTTGTGCTAGAAGGCTTTGAGATCCATATGGGATCAGAAGTGTGTTATATATAAGGGATGATTCTTATTCCTGACTATTTCTTGTAACTGAATAAGTACAAAGTTAATTCTGATTTATCAGGAATAAATTCAGCAGTTTCAATGTGTCTTTCTGCATACTGAGAGTTAGTAATTATGTTAAAAAGTTCTCTAAAATCCATTAATACAATCAGAATAGCATATATTTCTGAATTTTGGACAAAAAATCATAAGGGCTTTGAGCCACTTCCTTAAATTTCCTGATTTATAACCTGTCTTCCCCGAGTTATGTGCATCAATATAAAATGTAGGGGGCTCCAGATATTAGTGTTCCCAATACAATGTAAGGAATAATCCGGTTAGTTCATATTATAAATTGAATTCTCTTCATTTCAGGATATCTGTTGTTAACCTCTCCCAAAAAATTACAGCAAGCTCTTTGCCAAGGTTCAATTTCTGCCCATAATTTGTCAATTTCATCATTAGAAAAGGTACTGCAATTTCTATTGGGTCGATTCCTACTTATTGACAAAGTCTCAATTTTCCTTTTAGAATCAACTCAGAGACCTTTTCCACATACATTTTAAAATGTTTACTCTGTTTCTTTTTTGTAAAAAGATCCATTCTAAGAAAATATCTTCCATCTGTATTAATATTCCTGAAGGCAAATGCTTAGAGGGTAAAATAACCAGAATGCAATCAAGCTCTGGATCCAAATGATTCACATATACAACCTGTAATTTCTTTTTCACTAAACTCAATTCTCTCTCAGCTTCAGCTGACAGTTTTCTTGGACCATTTAAGTCCTTGTCATGAGCTAAGGTTTTGAACAAATTAATCAGTTCTTGATTTTCTACTCCAGTAGCGGGCCACAGATAGAAAATGTCTCCTAGCAATCTTTGAAAGTCATTAAGCATCTTCAGTCAATCTCTCCAAATTTGCACCTTTTGGGGGATAATTTTTATAGACCTATTTTATATACCAAATAATGAATAGAACCTCCTCTTTGTATTTTTCCAGGAGCAATTTGTAATCCCCAACAGGGCAAAATTTTCTTTTCTTCTGCAAACATTTTTTTTCTAAAGTATCTATATTTGAATCAGCTAGTAAGATGTTGTCCACATAATAGTTAACTATAGATTGAGGAAATTGCTTAGGTATCATCTCCAATGGCTGCCATACAACATATTGTTACAGGCTAGGGTTCTTTAACATTCCCTGTGTGAGAACCTGCCATTGATATCTCTTAACAGGTGAAGAATTATTATAAGTAGGTACTGTGAAGTTGAATTTTTGTGTCTTTTTCTTGCAAAGGTATAGTGAAGAAACAGTTTTTTAAGTTGATATCTATAAGAGGCCATCCTCTAGGTAACAGAGAAGGCAAAAGAATCCAAGACTGTAGAGAGCCCATTGGCTGGATCGCCTGAATAATAGCACTTAGATCTGCTACCATTCTCTATTTTCAAGATTTCTTTTTAATAAAAAATATAGGGGAATTTCAAGGGCTGGTTGATTCTTCAATATGCTGAGCATTTAACTGCTCCTTTACCAGATGTTCTAAGGCTTGCTATTTCTCTGATGTTAAAGGACATGGCTGAATACATACAGGAATGTCTGTTAACAGTTTAAAAGTTGGGGTATTGGTGCCTGTGAAAGATCAGCAGCTGTTGTGCCTTGTTCTTGTATAACCTAAATGGCTGGTGAATGTTGTTTATAATAACTTCTAATACTTTTTCCAGAAACATGTTAGTTTATGGTTTGTTTCTGAGATTGAAGGAATGTCAATCTGGGTATTCCATTGCTGTAACAAATCATGTCCCCATAAATATATTGCAATGCTAGTCCCATATTGCTTTAATTTTCCTCTCTGTCCTTCTGGCCCTATACATTCATCCCATCTCACAATGTGTTTTACTTGAGATAATGTCCTTATCCCTAAAAGCTGAATATTTACCTCCAAAAGAGGCCAATTTGGATACCAAGATTTTGGTGCAATTATTGTTACATTAACACCAGTGTCCACAAGACCTTCAATGTCATTTATCCATATTTTTAATTTTTGTGTTTGTTCACTTTTAAATGTTTGCCAAAATATTCACTTTATGTTTTCTCCTGAATATTTTTGTTCTCTCTTCTATAGCTGTTCTGTCATCCAGAGCAGTGTGGCTTTTTACAATAGGCATTAGGTCCTTTAATTGCTCTGGGAAAATGTTTGGTCCATGAAAGCACAAAAAGAACAAACCAATTTTGACATAGTGTCCTGCAAGAGGCCCCTAAAGGCATTCCCTGACAGCAAATGGTTACCTTGTCTGTCCCTTGTTGATTTACATTCAAGAGCCTTTGCCACACTTTCTGCATAATCCAGAAAGGAAGGGCATTCTGTTGGGATTTTTCTTAGCAAAATCATTGTTTCTAGGAATGCTCTGTTTAGAAACTTTTTTTTGAATGCTTATCAGCCATTTATTTAGTTCTGGAATTTTACAATCCCCTTTAAGGTGACCTTATTTACTTTAATTGAAACATTTGGCATTTTGATTTTTCTTCAAACTTCTGGAAATCACATCTCCCATCCAAGCATCACCATGGTTATAAAATTCAATATTGATTGTATCTCGAATCCATTCCACCAAGGATGCTGATCTTTCCTTTAGCAGTCTGATTACCCTTTTCCATTGTACGTTAGCATTTTCAAAAGCCAGAGATTCAATTGTTATATGTCTAGCTTCTGAATTTGGTACCATTCTAGCTACTGCTGAAGTCAATCTTTGTAAGAAATCCCTGAAAGTTTCTTTGAGGCCCTGTAAGTCCTTAGTAAATGGCTCAACTTTCTTTCCTACTTCTTCAATTCTGTCATAAGCTTTCAAGGCTGTCAGGAAGCATAAAGCCAGCATGTAGTCATTATATAGAGGTTGCCTTTCTACATTAGCATACTCTCCCTCTCCAAGAATTTGGTCTTGAGAGATTTCCATACCTCTAGCCCTACCTCATTGTTCAAAGGTCTTTGCATTATCTTTCCATCAGGTCTTCCACTGTAACTGAGGAACAGCCTTGAAGACGGCTGTAACCAAATCTCTCCAGGATTTAGGGATAATTCTGTTACAAGTTGACCACGAGTTTAACATCTGCTGCACAAAACGTGAAGACATGCCATATGAGAATATTGCTTCCTTGAATTTCCTCAGATCTAACATCTGCACAGGATTCCATTCAGTTCTTACACAGTCTGGAGGATATGTATCATTTTTCAGTTCCTATAAGGTTTTTGGATAAACTAAGGTTGGCTGATTGAAAGCCTTAAGCTGTTTCTCTGTAAACTTATAATTCAATGCAAAGATTAGTTTTCCTTTAATTTCCTCTGTCTACTTCTGAATATCTCTATGATCTGTTTTAACAAGTTTTTCTAAAACTTCTATCTTGGCACTCATATTGAACAGATTTTTTAATGATAAAACAAAAATTATCAAATAAATAATATTTATAATTGACATTACTTAAATCCCACCTAAATTAATTATCCTGTCATTCAATTGCCCTATTTTCAAACCATCTAGTGTATTATCAAACAGAGACCTACCTCCCTCCATTGTAAAAAATATTTCCCACTTTTTAATGTGGGAAAAATCTCTCTCTGTGTCTTTTTTTTTTAAACTAATTCCCCTTTTAAAAAAATCTCAATTCACTCACCAAATCTGCTGACAATTACAATTCAGATGATGGTGAATTGAGGCAGCTTCCTAGTGTGGCAGTAGCCTGAGGAGGAGGTGCAGGGAAAGCCACAACCCACCAGGAGAGGAACGAAGCCAAAAAGCCAGCTGTCTGCATGGGGGAATTTTTGAAAGAAGCTAACTCCTGATAACTCTGGTTAACTCCTTCGCTGGTGGGGTAGTGACGCCAGCCTCTTGTACCTCTGTCCTGAGTTAGGCAAGTGACTGTTTCATGAATTTGCACCCCACAACTTGGACATCAGATGTAGCATGAATCCTAATTAGTCTTAATAAAAACCCAGAGTCAGATATCTGGGTAAATGATGAAAGATCAGTGAGTGAAAAAGGAACAAGCCACAGCCACTTCTCACCTTGACAACTCCTCAGCAGAAAGACTGAGCTCCTCTCCTCCTGCCTTATATTCCTTTTCTCCACCCATCTCAACCTCCCTAGTACTGGAATTAAAGACATGTGTGCCTCCCAAGTACTGGAAACAAAGTCATGAGATCCCAAGTGCTGGGATTAAATGTATGTGCCACCACTGCCTGGCCCTTATGGCTAACTAGTAGTTGACTTTGCCCACTGATCTTTAGGCAAGCTTTATTTGTTAGAGCATACACAAAATATCATGGCAGGAGTTACATGAGACAAGATATATGCTTAGTGACCTCAATCACACATATGTCAATTCTGGCCACTGGTGTCCTAATTCATAGCCAATGACTATGGTAAACTCCTCCAAAATCCCACTTCCAATTTTAACTTTTATGCCTTAATAATTTTTATTTTTTGAAATTATAATATGATTATATCATTTCCCTTTCTCTTCCCCATTCCTTTATAATCCCATGTTTTTCTTTAAAATCTTTTATCTTTTTTAAAGAAAATAACTATTATCTGACATTGATATTTTCCATTTCTACTTATTATAACCCATCCTTGTCTTCATAAAATGTGTTATTATACCCAGTGGATGATCCTTGACAACGCTAATACACTATGATAATCAATAATAATATCTCAAATTCTTAATATTAATAGTTCCTCTTCTGGCTAACTAAATAATACTCATTGGAGTAACTGGGGACACAGAAAACAGGAGTAGTTTTTTCCCATTCTGTTTGTCCTTGTTCCAGACAGATAATAGAGGTCTTGTCTTGGAGCATCTCAAGTAGATACTGGACTCAAGTTATGCCATGACTTGGGAACTTGATTAAGTGTCCTTAAGTGACAATTGGTGATAGCTAACCATGATTGCCACAACTCACCCAAACTAAGCACATTCTTTGCACAATCTTTCATTCTGCATGTATTAAAATATTAGCATGTTCACTACCTCTTTTAAAATGTCTTTTTTATTAAGATTACCTTATAAAATTTACCAAAAAAGTAATTTCACATTGTTATAAGTTTATTAATTTTTCATTAGATAATGCTGTCCCTCTATAGTATAAAATTATTTTATAAAGGGACTCCTCACATCAAGAAATTGGTTGCTGAAGATGTTAATTTGCATAAAGGTCACTCAGCAGCTACAGATTAATTTTTTAATCAATTATCTTTCTATGATTTGTGTTGAATATAGAGTTTGAACTGTGTAGGTTACTATATTTTTAAAATATCCTATATATCACTTAAGTTCCTACACAACAAACACTATGATGAGTACAGGTATTCACATAATTAAAGCTTGTGTTAATTAAGTCTAGTATGCTTTATCTCTCCTGACAGTGTGGATGTTTTACATCATTTTCAAGGGTTTCTTGTACAGAAGAAGTACGTGTTATATCCCAATCCTGTGAAAATGACTTAGTGTAGCAGGCATTTCTTTGGTTATTTCAAGGTACATAGATACCTTCATCATGATAATAAATTTCAGGTCTAGGACTTTTTTAACAGTCTCAAAGTTCAAGAAATACATTTTCTAGTGTTACAAAAGTAAGAAAAGTATCTCAAAGTCCAGAAAGCAAATAAACAAACAAAAAAGATAAATAGAATTGTATGTGAAACTAAGAAATAAAACAAATGGTATAGTTAGAAGCAAATCCAGATGATAAAACCACTTTGGTATTTCAAATAATGTTTTCGGTCTGGCCCTGTTCCCACTGTGAATAAATTCTCATGCACAGCCATGAGGAAAACTGAGAAAGAGCTGAAGAATTGCCACTCAATCCAGAGTCTACCTTGCCATCTGTAATCCTTGATGCAAGCTGTTCCTCTCAATTCTTTTTCATCTGTCTCAGGCAGAGCTTTTCTCACCCAGTGGAACTTTTCCAGGAAGAACATTACCTTCATGCCTGGGCTGTGGCTCATAAGCATCCATCAGTCATCTTGCAAAGACTGCCTCAATTTCAGAGATGTATTAATCTAGTGTTACCATCCAGAGTTAAGCACACAGACAAAGATAGACACAAGATGATCAAAGTAAGAACTGCAGTGTGATAATTACCTATTTTATTATTAAAACAAATTCTAAATGGTGAGACCTAGAACATGTCCTAGATGCTGTAGAAATTGGCAGTAGTATTTTAAGGTCCAGCACTAACAAACAGAAGTTACTTAGTATCTCTATAAGAGTGGTTCTCAACCTGTGGGTCGTAACCCCTTTGGGGATCATATAGCAGGTGTCCTGCATATCAGATATTTACATTATAATTCATAACAGTAGCAAAATTGTGGTTATGAAGCAGCAAAGAAATAATTTTATGGTGGGGGATCATCACACATGAGGAGCCGTAATTAAGGGTTGCAGTATCAGGAAGGTTGAAAATCACTGCTGTAGAACACCATTTTGGGGAATACCCAGCTTAGTATCTTCCTTTGTCTCTGTTCTCTGAATCTGACAGCCTCAGAGAGTTGTCTGAATGAGGACAAGGCTCCAGGTTTATCATCCTTAGTTTAGTTTATCCCCAAACATAATCTTGCCTTTCTATGTTGATAGGTAGAAGGGATATTTATTCTCCAAGACCAGAATAAAAGCTCCTTAGAAATAGTGACTACTCAGGCAGGCTTGGCACCTTCATGATACATCATGGTAAAGTCTGAAATAGTCACACCTGAATAGTGAAACATGACTTAGATTACCAGGCTGGCTTTGCAAGTTCTACAGAAATTCTTTATCTCTAATACACCATTTCCTTGCCAGTGATGATGCCTTGTGGCTGTTAACTTTGGTTGAGGAAACTGTGTTCACATTTAGAATCCTTTATCACAGGCTAGTCTTTGTTATGTCTTATTTTCCTGTTTTGAAAGTCCAGTGAATTTGATGTGGGCTATTCCTTTCAATGTTGATTAAAAAAAAAATTGTATTTTCCTACTCTTATCTGTTCTCTATGATTATGGAGGAAATTCAAAAATGTGAGAGAAAAGACGTGACTGCTTTCTAAAAATTGCTTCCTAATGAAAATGTTGGGATGTAGTGGCCATAAAATAATTCATTTTGTCCCTGAATTCAGCTGCTCCAAATTAAGTGTGGACATGATAGAGATATTCACATTTGGCTACATTTCTTGGCATAGTTTTTCTTGCCCCTAGGGAAACAGACAAGTTGTCTGTTCACACACATTCAGTACACAACGGCAGCACAGATTCAGAGGAAGCAGTGGACAGTCCTCTCCAGTCCTGATCAGATCTGAAACATAGAAGGGCATGTAGTATCAATTTTTTGATCCAGTTGGTATTCCTGGCTGTGTTTTTTACCTTGGTCATACATTTGCCTTATGGCTTTCCCACTGATTCACACTTCTGTTTCCATCAAAAACATCTCTGCTCTGTAAGGAATGATTTTTTTTTTGCTATAGAAAAATTATCTTTTTTTCCTTCTTTTTTATTTACTTTTTCTCTCATATATTACATTTCAAATACGGTTGCCCCTCCCTACCCTTACCCAAGTCTCTCCCCACCAGCTACTCTCTTTCTCAGATCCACTCAACTTCTACCTCTCTTCAGAAAGGAGCAGACCTCCCAGGAACATCAAACAAATACAGCATAACAAGCTACAATATGACCAGGCACAAATTCTCACATCAAGGCTGAAGGAGGCAGCCCATTAGGGAGGAAAGGGTCTGAAAGGTAGGCGAAATAGTCAGAAACAGCCACTGCTGTTGTTCGAATCTTAGATGGTCTTTAAAAAAAAATCCAATACAAGATACTGGAGTAAAAGCTGGAAGATCAGAGAAGCAGAGTAAGCCACAGCCAACCTCACCTAGCCAACTTCTCAGCTGATCCTGTTTCCTCAGACTAAAACCCTCTGAGTCCTCATCTGAAAGGATCTCAGCTGAACTGCTTTAGTTTCTGTTTCTTCATGCCTTATATACCTTTCTCCATCCAGCCATGTCACTTCCTGGGATTAAAGGCATGTGTTCTTCCCAGTACTGGGATTAAAGGTGTGTGTCACCATTGCTTGGCTCTGTTTCCAGTGCGGCCTTGAACTCATAGAGATCCCGAATATAAGGATTAAGGGTGTGTGCCAACACTGTCTGGCCTCTATGTCTAATCTAGTGGCTGGCTCTGTGATCCCCAGGCAAGTTTACTATGGTAGACAATATGTCAGTGCACCCTGCTCCCACTGTTAGAAATTTCACAAGAACACCAAGATACACAGTCACAACATGTATGCACAAGACCTAGGTTAGATCATTCATTACAGGCTTCCTGATTTCTGCATCCCCCAGAAGTCCTGGCCAGTAGATTCTCTGGGTTATATTCTTCTGATGTCCCTGGCCTCTCCTCCCTCCTCATCCTCTACAAGACTCCTAATGTTTAGCTGTGAGACTCTGCATCTTCTCCCATCAGTTGCTGGATGAAATCTCTCTGGTCTTTGATGAGAATTCTGTTAGCCTACAGTCCCAGAAAACACTGTAGGCAGGACAAACTGTGGGTGGAGGTTTTGGGACTCATTTCGTGTCCAAATCCTTCCATTTGAGACCTTTCCTGGTTATAGAAGATGGCCCATGTGGTTCCCTGTCCCTGCTGTGGGATGTTCTGTATGGCAAATGTGTTGCTAATAAAACACTGATTGGCCAGTGCCTAGGCAGGAAGTATAGGCGGGACTAACAGAGAGAATAAAAAGAGCAGGAAGGTGAAAGGAGACGCTGCCAGACACAGCCAGCCACCGCCAGGACAAGCAGCATGTAAAGATGCCGGTAAGCCACGAGCCATGTGGCAAGGTATAGATTTATAGAAATGGATTAATTTAAGATATAAGGACAGTTAGCAAGAAGCCTGCCACGGCCATACAGTTTGTAAGCAATATAAGTCTCTGTGTTTACTTGGTTGGGTCTGAGTGGCTGTGGGACTGGCAGGTGAAAGAGATTTATCCTGACCGTGGGCCAGGCAGGAAAACTCTAGCTACATGTCCCTCATTTTTAAAAATCTTCACTAGCATCACCCTCATAGGTTCTATGGAGTTTCTATTACATTAGGTTTTTACCTTGGCCCCCAAATGCTCCTCAATTCCAAATCGTTTCTCCCAGTATTCTCTTCCCTCACCTTATTCATCTGATCCCTCCTGTTCTCATCTCTATCAGTCCCCAGCCTACTCTTGAAATATATTCTATTTCCCCTTCCCAGGGAGATCCTTGTGCTCCCCACTAATCCCTCCTTGTTACTTACCTCTCCTGTTGGTGGATGAAAAAAAATGATGTTTAAAGTGCCCTTTTCTCTTGCAAAATTTACATTCAAATTCTTCCTTTTACTTTTTCTTTCTGCCATTTTCAGTTAAGGCTAACACTGTTCCTTTAAAATGTTGGTGACTTTCACAAACACTGATTTATACTCTACTCTGGTAGGTAGACAGAGTCTTTGCTCATAAATGCTTTTTCAATTGGCCTCCCCTACCTGATACCACAGTTATGAAGTAGTGGAACAATGCCCTTAAGAGTGGTCATACATAGCCAGCATGGTGGATGTGGCGAGTGTCCAGGTCATTGTTTACAGAGAAGGCCCTGGAGAAGGCATTCTAAATCATTCTGAGGTCTTAACCAAAGCCCTTCCAGCCAGCTCTGATGTGATTCTCCACAGTGGTGTTTTACTACGGAGCTCTCTGGATTTCTCTGATCTTTGTCCTGTGGCTGTCTATTACTTTACAAATATTTCTACAAATAGACAGTCAGGCTCCACATAAATCTTCACAGTGGCGGCTACGCGAAACAGGAAACTTGGTTCCTGAAGTCATCTAGAGTTTCCCAGGTTTTATCGTGGGCAGAAAGCTGAAAGGAGCTTATCTCCTAGGTGGACAGCTGACACTGTTTCCTGAGCTTTCTTGCAACTTCAGAGCTGAACTCAGTTTTCACTATAACAATCTTTACCATGTTCTCTTTTTCTTAAAAACTTCCCCTTGCTAAAGGATGTCAGGTTTAAACACCACATGAACACAAAACTAACATCACATCTTATGTATTTGTTACATTTCTTTCACAATGAAAAATAATGTTCTGTTCTTCTATAGTTGCAAATCAAATAAAAAAAAAGAAAAAAAACCCAGAAAGTTCACTCCTTCCCTGTGAAATCACATCAGTAGAGAATAAATCTCCAGAGTCATAAATTATTATGACTTCTTCGATTTAAAAACAAGACACTGAAAATCAGGCCTGTTTTCTATTAGTTGATGGAGAAGTTCCAAATTAAAAGAAATAAACGTGCAGGATTATTAGAGAAAGATGACTAGGGAATGACAGGAAAGAAGATGTCCTCTGAAACGATGAAAAACAATTGAAAGATGGCTTTCTTTTCTGTGATACTCAACCCCGCATTCATTTTTTCTCTTAGAGCACTGTTATGGTAAAATTTCTACAAAATAGTAAGAGCAGCTGTTTCTCTGTGTTTCCTTGCTTCTGATTATTCTTACTCTAGCTCCTTAGAAAGAAAATTAATGATCCTTTAAAGTTTCACTTTCTTCTGGAAAACACTATAGAAATAGATGAAAGAAGAGAAACATAACATACACAGTAGAAGTGTTTATATATGGAAGAAATCATCATTAATATTTTTAATAAAATTAAACTTTTAAAATTGAGATAGTTACCAACATTATGTCCACTGACGTGATATAATAAAATACTCAAAGAAGATGGAAATAAATTCTGAAGTAAAAAAATCATTAAAGACTTGAAATACCGGATTAACTACAGGATGGGATGGTAGACGTGAGGATGTAATGGCTCCATAATAGAATCTTTCCTGAGAAAGCAGAAGCAGTAAATAAAGTAGAAAAATATAGAATGCAAACTTATGGACAAAAATGTGACAGAAAAAAAGAAAATTAAATGTTGTCATTGCCTCTTATTTTTATTCTGTTAGATGGTATCTCTACAGGGCTGAAATTTAAATGGACATGGAATCAGGGAGAACAGGAAGATGCAAGGATGATCAGCTTCTCTGTGGCTAGGTGATATTCTTGTTAGGACCACCAGAATATACATGAATAATTTACTGTTTGTAGTAATTGAAGACATCAAGCATATTTAGTGAACTTGAACTGTTTCAGGCCACATTAAGCATTAACTTATTTCACCCCATTTAAGTTATGAATTGACATCATAAGGAATCATTATAATCTTTGCATCCTCTGGCAAAGGTATTTTAAATAAAATAATATATAGGAATATTTATTAATATATGTTATATGTAAATATATAAACAATTATATAGAAAGAGAGAGAAAAAGAGGCAGAGAGATGACAAAATTTAGCTATGAAAGAATGTGTGCACAAAATGATTTACATGTTCTTTTTTCACAAAGATGGGAATGCTAACTGAGCAAGAGCTGAACTTGGTTTGATCCTCATGTGGTACAGTACCACATTCATAGTAACCAGTGGTACACACAGCTGATAGGCTTCTGCAGAAACCTGCAATTGCAGAATCAGTAAGGGGGTTGTCTGGCTGGGTCTAAAGGCTGTAGATCTGAAAGATGTTTCCATAAATTGGTTTCCTGAAAGTGCACACCCTAGGAGAGGATACTTTTCCAGAGTATAAAAGGGAAGTCCTTGACAAAAAAGGAGATGGGGATGATTACGTTTAATAATAGAATTCTACAGAAATTTTTACTGTGCCTACTGATCAGGGGAAAAATAAGTGAAATAAATGAAATTTTTAAAAATAAAATATTTGTGCTTTTATTTGGATCAAAAAATGTTACACAATGGATAACAAACTAACATCAATAATCAAACATAACTCTTTCACGTGGGTATTTTCTACTATTAACTTATAATAATTAGTTCCAAAATGGAAAGCAATAATCTGTAAGTATCTAATTTTTACAAAAAATACTCTTAGCAAGCATTCACATATTTAGATGTCTATTCAGATTGATAAATGATGTTTATTTATCTTCAATTTTGCATAATTTTCCAGTAGCTGAAAATAATTATTTTCCTTCTATCAATACTTGTGTAATTCTTTCTTACATATCTGGTGAACAATGTTCCTTGAACATTCTTTTGCAAGTGTTGTTTAAGGTTTATGAATAGAAACATTATATATATATATATGAACTGTATATTTTCATTTCCAACTTTACATTTGATTGCAAAATAGCTCCCCAAAGTAACAGTAGCAACATTCCTCTTAGCTATTTACTTGTGAGTTATATTATTCATCTTTTCTAACAATGCTGCGATAAATTTTACTTCTTATCAAAGTGAATTGAATTTTCTCAGATGGCATTGAGAACCAATACTTTAAAACATATGTCAGTATTTTTCATATGACTGTGTGATAAAGATTAGTTGTGTTTTTTTCCATAAGATTGATCACATTTTGCATTTGCATGTCCAGTCCATCTGTGAACCACTCGTGCTTGATTTTTCGTAAGATGTTCCCTCTGAAGCACAACTTTCAACAGAGTGCAGCATCTAACTCTTTTGTTGATCATTTCTTAATCCTCCCCAAATCCTACATTCTTTTTTTTTTTTTTTTTTTTTTTTTTTGGCTTTTCGAGACAGGGTTTCTCTGGGTAGCTTTGCGCCTTTCCTGGAACTCGCTTTGGAGACCAGGCTGGCCTCGAACTCACAGAGATCCGCCTGGCTCTGCCTCCCGAGTGCTGGGATTAAAGGCGTGTGCCACCACTACCCAGAAACACAGATTCTTATATTCTTCTCAACAAGCCTCTCACTAAAAAAGAAATACATATTTTTCTTTATTAAGAAATGTTTATTCATTTTACATACCAACCATAGATCTTCCTCTCATCCCTCCTCCTACTCCCCCCAATCCTACATTCTAAGACTCACTATTCATTCATCAGTAGATGGTATTTTATTAAGTGTAGGTTGCTCTTTAGGAGTTGTACAATTTCTTAGCCTTTAATTTCCTTTTGTAGAATTTAAAATCAAATATGAAGCTATGTAGAGAACCATGGAGTCTCTTCAAGAAAAGTGAAGGAAATTTGTATTTAATATGATTAACTTACATTAAAGATACAAATTCTTCATAGTGGCCAATATTCTATAACGTTCTAGTTAAGCCTCTCTCTTAGCATTTTATTTTTATTATGAAACACTATGCTACTTCTTCATTACTGTATACCATGGACAAAAGTTAGAACAGGAACTCAAACAGGGCAGGAATCTATAGGCAGGAGCTGATAAAGGGGCCATGGAGGTGTGCTGATTAATGACTTTCTCCTGATGAGCTTCTCAGCTTGCTGTCTTATAACAACTACCACTAGAAGCCCAGACGTAGCCCTGCTCACCGTGAGCTGCTCCCCCCCAACCCATATTAATCAGCAATGAAGATTATGTCTCACAGCATTGCTTAACAGGTAGTGTGGTGGAAGCATTTTATCAACTGAGAATGGAGGTTTCTTCTTCCCAATGGCTCTAGCTTGGGTCGAGTTGACATTAAACTAGCCCACCCAATTGACTGCTTGTCAACAACATTCAAACATTTCACTGTTAACCATAACCTTTCCTTTTGTGTTTATACCAAGAATGTATATTAATATCATAACTCACAATAAAATGTCTCAATCTTTATTTCAATATTTTTATTGAAAGAAATTTTATATAATATACTTTGATCATGGCCTCACCCAATTCCTCCCTGATCATCACCATCTTCTTCTTAACTCACATTTTTGTTTTTATTTTCTTTAACCCTCTTTAAAAAAAAACCTACAACAAACAAGAACTCCACCTCAAAAAAACCACAAAAACACTAAAACAGACAGTGTAGCTAAAACAGTCTTGAATATTAAAAGAACTGCTGTGGATATCACCATTTCAGATTTCAAGTTGTACTACAAAGTTATACTTAAAAAGATAAACATTGTAGTGGCATAAAAATGTTGCTTAATGGAATCGATTGAAGACACAGAAATAAGATCTTTTACATATGTACACCTAACTTTTAACAAATAAAGCTAAAAATATTCACTGAAGAAAAGACATCATCTTCAACAATCAATGCTGGTCAAACTGTATGGCTGTACGTAGAATGTAAATAGACTTATCACGATGCACAAAACTCAAGTCCAAACAGAATAATATTCTCAATATAACATCAAATACACCAAATCTGATAGAAGAAAAAGTAGGAAACAGGCATGGAGTTATTTGCAGAGAAAAGGACTTCTGTACAGGATACCAACAGTACAGGCACTAAAGACAACAATTAATAAATGGGTCTTCATGAAACTGATAAAATTTATATGGCAAAGTACACTGTCATTCAGGCAGAGCAGAAGTTTCCAGAACTGGAAAAGATCTTTACCATTTAAAGGTGAACCTTAAAAAAACAAACAAACAAACAAAAAAACCCAACTGAAAAATGTGGTTCAGAACTGAGCAGAGAGTTCTGAAAAAATGAAACATTAATGGCCAATAAACTTTAGTAAAGAAATGTTAACATCCTTACCCATCAGAGAAATGGAAATTTAAACTACTTGTAGATTTTGTCTTACTCAATTCATAATGGACAATAAAAAAAATGACAGAGAATAATGGTGAGGATGAAGAGTAAGGGGAACACTTATCCATTGCTGGTTGTAATGGATAAGTGTACAACCGCTGTGAAAATCAGTGTGGAAGTTCCTCAGTGTCTTGGTTAGGGTTCCTCTTGTTGTGACAAACACCATGACCAAAAAGCAAGTTTGCTCAGCTGACACTTCCAGATCATTGTCCATCACTGGAGGAATTCAGAACAGGAACTCAAGTGGATCTGGAACTGGAGGCAGGAACTAATGCAGAACCCATGAAAGGCAGAGGATTACTGGCTTGCTTCCCCTGACTTTCTCAGATTGCTTTCTTATAGAACTCAGGACCACCAGCCCAGGAATTCCAGCACCCACAATGGGCTGACCCCCACCATTTGTCACTAATTGAAAAAAATGCCTTACCGCTGGATCTCATGGGAGCATTTCCTCAACTGAGGCTCCTTCCTCTCTGATAACTGCAGCTTGTGTCGAATTGAGACATAAAACCAGGCAGTTCATTCAGGAAGCTGGGAATAGACTTACTTCAAGGTCCAACTATACCATTATTTTAGGTATATACCCAAAGGAACCTACATCATACCACAAAAATACTTGCTTACCCATGTTCATCATTGTTCTATTCATAATAGCCAGAAATTAGAAACAGCCTAGATGCCCATCAACAGGCTCAAGATACATAGGGTTCCAGGAATTAGAGACATAGACACAGGTTCTCAACCCTAACCAAGAAGCTTTCAGCAATTGATACATGCTGAAAAAGGATAAAAATCAGATTTTTCCATTGGAGTACCATTGGGTTTATTAGTGAAATTTCAAGGTAGGTTCAATGCTCATGAATAAATGGCTAACACTAAATGAATTCAATGGTACTTTTGTAGACCTTTTTTTCTCATTTTTCTTTGTTAGGGATTTGTGTGTGTGTGTGTGTGTGTGTGTGTGTGTGTGTGTGTGTGTGTGTTTTATTGGTCTTTTGATTGTTTATTTTGATGACACTTCAACTTTTAAAATTCTACTCATTAAAAATTCAAACAACCAGCCTTTGTATGAGGGTCTGTGCCTGATCTTATTGTAACTTCTTATACCATGTCTGGTTGATATCCCTGGGAGCCCTGCATTTTTTTTTTCTGGTAGCAAAGCAGAGGAGTGGATCTGGGGGAGAGGAGGCAGGGACTGGGAGGAGTGGCAGGAGAGGAAACTGTACTTGAGATATAATGTATAAGAGAATTATATATATATAATATATTATATATAATATATGTGCATTATATATTATATATATAATAAAAGTTTAAAGATTTTTTAAAAAAGACCCAAGACTCTTAAAAGACCTCTACCATGATCACACTAAAAGGAGTAATTCCAAGTAATAGTCTAGACTCTTTATCTTTCTATATGCAAATGATGATTTCCCGTATAGAAAAGTTCTCATTTTCCTTTCTAGGTAGCCTTTTTTGCATATCTAGCTTCCTGAAGAATGTTCTGCAGCCTTGGCTTTGGGTAGCACAGCCTTTTCAACAAACAAGAAGGGGGGGGTTCCCTATGCTTGCTAAAAAAGAAACTTTGGTACATTGTTAGCTTGTTCTATTGCCTTAATCGTTAACTTTTATCACATTCATTTCACGAAAGATTATTTCCATGTTTTCTCTTGGAGAAATTAGCTTTCAGCGTGTGCTTTTGAGAAACAAGATAAAAACCATTTTGAAATAGCGTGCATGCAAAGTGCATATTGGATGACTACATGACAAGAGCAATTTGGAGGTTGCACAGAGTAATTGCTGTGAAGCCTTTGACATTCTCCTTTGGAGTTCTATTGTTGATCAGAGTGAAATATCATTCTGGTGTCCTGTTGATGAGTGGTGCCCTGTTAGTTTCATCTACTTTTTTTAAACAATGTATTTTAGCTGTTTCTTAATTCTGAAATCTCTATTTATCTTATTTTCTTCCACAATTTTATTATATTATATGTAGGTGTGATCCTCTTATTAATCCTAATTTAGAAAAATGCCTTGCTAATTTAAATATTCACGTGCCTTATTAAATATGCAAAAATAATCCAGGTTTAATTTCTTTTCTTTATATTTCCAGTCTTGCAAACAGTAGAAAATAAAAATAGTCATAGAACTTTATTCAAAATACCTTATTCTCTTTATCCCTTCTAAAGTTTTTCTCTTGTTTTAATTTTTTTTCATTTGTCCCTAATTATCAACCTTTTCCATCTGTATCATGTTTAAAAGTTCTTCTGATTTATACTATGTTTTTTTTTGGCATTCTTGCCATGATTACATATACCAATTCTGTACAAGATATCTTTACAGATGTAAATGATTTCATGTTACATATGCTGGGTACAGTTTTGCTCGATTTTAATCTTTTTCTCAGCATTCCTTTTAATTTCTCATGGCATAACCTGAACATTTCTTTCTGCTTTGTTACAGAATTCTAAGATGTACATGTTCTTTTTTGTGCTTATGCAGTGTTAACGTGACTGTCTTCAGCAATAATTAATGCAACCATACTCCAATAAATATTTGTATCCCGAACTCATCGTGGACTTCTGGGAATTGTTGTTAATAAAGTACAGTGAGTAGAAATAGTGCCAGCTTACTCTTCTTAATGTTGTATGGGGCAGCACTTCCTTGATCAGTGTGAACTGTAATACCCATGTGCCCCACCCAATATATATGGCATTGTCAGATTTGTGAATTATTAGGGAAAGAAGAAAGTGGGACGTCATTTCATTGTTCTTTATTGATAACATGTTGGGGAAGTTAATTTTTATTTATGTCTTTGACAATTAATTTTCTTGTAATTTTTGCATTTTGAGATTGTTGTGGTTTGAATGTTGTTATATCAAACTGGATGTTTTCGACTATATGGTATCAGGATAGCATAGGTCTAGTAATGGAACCTATCTCCATGTTTTAGACATTGGCACCTGATAAAGGTGTAGGCAATTTCAAAAAAATATCAAAAGCCTAGATGATCTCAGGTCAAATAAGCAACATGAACTTGTATAGTAGTTCACTTAGTAGAGTACTTGTCCTGGGAGAGATCTCAAATAGTACATACAATAGATCATGGTAGGTATGATTATAGCTGCAGTGTTTGGGATATGGTGTCAGGAAGATTCAAACGTCAATTTCATCTGGACTTCAGCAGAAAATGAAAGTCAAGCTATAAAGTACTTCGAAAATATAAAATTGTAAAAAGACAATATATGAATTGAAAGATGTCCAAAGGTGTTTGTGAAGGTGCTCATAGTATGCAACATGTTGTCAAGCTCAAGTAGGATTAATGTATTGAAATTATTTAATCAACATTTCGATTATTGAAGGAAGGAAACGCATTTCTACAGATCCAAACATGTCATTATCATAGGCATTTTATTTTAAAAATAAAAAGAAGAGTTTTTATTATGCATATCTCTTCTTTTCTCTAAAGAATCTTTAAGTATGTATTGCTTAATAAAGACTTGCCTTTTTATTGTACACCTTAAGAAGGTAAAAGCCAACAGAAATCCCATATGGGAAAATTGATTCTTATGTTTGGTAAGGTGCTGTTGCAATGCATCTTCATGTAAGTGCGCTATGGAATAAACATTGTTTTAGCACTATATTTGTGTTTGTAAATCCAAACCTTTCAGCAGCCTTATTACAGAGAATGAATAACTGAGCTTTCTAACATTAAATCTTCTTTGGATCTGATAGTCTATAAGCATGAGGTACTTTTACTGGAAATTATAGACTCTGAAATTCTAGAGTAATATACCTGTTATTTCTGGGTCTGTATTGACTAGCATTTCTTTACTCACTCTGCAATTCAGTAGCTCTCAGTCTCAAGAATCTGGTTGTATGTGGAAAAAAAAACTGAAAAGAAAATTAAGAAAATTTTTGAAAATGCCAGATACAATAAACTAAAAATATCATTCCCAATTCATATCGTAATAAAGCTTAAGTATATAAACTGACTAATCTATCCAGCCATTCTGTGTACATGTTGATCTGTTCCCAGATCACACTGTGAGAAAAATATTAACACCATTTCTCATGAGCCTGGACATTTGCCAAGGAAAGCAAATGGACAAGCAACAGGAAGGTGCTGTCAACACAGAGTCCCCACAGAGAGACAAATACCTCTGAGCCAAGTCCAGCTATATCACCGTGAACACAGTTGTTATGTTGATGGATGTGGATGACACATGAAGTCTGTGATTGATCTGTTGCAAAGGTCAGTTGCATATTCATTTTCATTTAAACTATTATTAGAAAGTAAAAATGATATTATTCAAATTTTATCCATATTATATCTACACCCACTTAATTGAGCTTAACAAATTAAGCTTACTAAACTAAATGAGATGTAAGACTGTATGCGTTAACAACTAAGAGTCTATTAAATAGTTAAATATTAATATTTATGGTGATGGTAAGTGTATTGATCCATTTGGGCTGAAAGAAATAAATATGATTGACTTGATTTGCAAGAAAAATTAATAATTGGAGAAGAAAACCTTACATGTAATAAAAAATCAATAAATTAATATAGTTTAATTCAGTGCAAAATGACCAACAGCGTACAAACAATGTTGCTAAGTTGGCCACTAACTGAACATTAACCCTCTCAAAACATGAACATTTTTTCCTAAATTTTATTGTTTATCCCATGATATATCAAAACATCACTATCTCCAGCCCTTTATTTGTAAATAATAAAATGTGTGAAAATGACTTACTATTTTTGTGTATGAAGTTTTAAGAAAGAATTTCTAGTTATTTAGAAGAACCCTATCTCCTCAAATTTTGGTCAACTGATATGAAAGTAGAGAAACTATGTGTTTCCAGCTTTTCAAATTTCCAAGACTGAAATTAGTGATAAGTTAAAAAGAAATACAAAGATGCAGAAAAGGCCATCAGCAAAGACAGAGCAGGGATCCCCCTCTCCCTCCCACTTCTCCTCTTTCTGTGCCCTTTACTCCATTTCCCCTCCCCCTCCATCTCTCTTTCCTATCCTGTCTCCCTAATCATCTTTCTCCTTCTGTCTCTTTCCTTTACCCATTTTGTCCCCTCTGGATTCTTCTCTTTTACCTTTTGCAAGCTAGAACAACTGCTACAATCGAAGTACCACCATGAGAGAAGAGTAAAGCTGAGCTTAGGATGAGGTTGACATCATATAAAGTCACAGAAGTATGTGAGAAAAAAAAAAAACAAAAACTAAGGCCTGTATTGCACAACTGAACATCTAATGTAAAACTGGAAGCTGACAATAACTCTGGGGTTTCAGTTATATGAAGTAATAAATCCTAGCTATTGTTTGAGAAAACTGATGTAAGGAATGATATCATAAAAAGATAACTGGTGGAGATCGATGTATACACTCATTCAATCATTTAAGAAGTTGGCTCAATAAACAGACACAGGTCTTTCTCCTCAGGATGATTGTCTAGCCTGACAAAACGTGATCTGTAGATGAGCTTATTTATTAAATTCAAAAAGAACCAATATTTTTTTCTCCTCTAAAGAATATCTGCTCTTTACCATCTTATTGTCGCCAATCATCTATTTTGAGATGAGACATTCTGCCTAACTTTCATATTTTTATTCCATTTTATTTTCCTATGTTTCTTTGGTGGGACTTGCTTCAGGAACAAAGTAGTATTCTGGACTCAACAGCACAAAGCAGTAATACACCCTTGAAAAATGACAGGTCAAAGGCAGACAATGATGGACACAGCTGATCAATGATGCAGCCTTCTGAGATGAAGAGATGCTAAAAACAGGACCATTCTCTGCACTTCATACCATCTCCAGGGGAGAGACGGAAATGCACATTTTGTTTACCTGACTCTAGCCCTTCCCAGAACAGATGAAAAGTCAGGGCCTTTTCTTTCATTTTCAAGGTCAAATTGTCTGATGGAGACTCAGAAACCTGTTAACTTTCCATAGGCACTTTGAAAATTTATTTGTGGATAAAGTGCTCACAGGATACAGTGGGAAATTTGATGACACACTGTCCACCAAACTAATAAATATTATCTGAAATTGTATCATTTAAAATTTTGGAAATGACTTTATTACCACAAGTAATTAAGTGAACTTAATACAGGCAACTGAAAATATCAACTGAAAATTAAACCTATTACAGTTTGTAAGGCAGAAATGTGGGATTTCATCAATAATTTCTGCCTTCATCCTCCAAGCTATCAGTCTAAACAGATACGGTTCTGAACCCAGGATTTAATGTCTCCAAGCTTTGATTCAAATGTGTGCTCACAGAATGAGTAGGGAAGTCTCAGATATTAAAGGTTTGATTCACAACAAAACAGTCAAAAATTTCTGAGATTAGGGAAATTTATCCATCCTATACATTTTTAATTTTAAGACTCATTGTGATTACCAGATTTTTAAAATAAATATTGGTAGGGAAAACAGATACACATATATGTGTGTGCATATACACATATATTTGACAACATGTGTATATCCAAATATTGCAAACATTATATGTAATGTAGATTTTGTATATAAGATAAAATTTTGCTTTTGCTTTAAGGAACTGTGTCTTCTAGTCTGGAAAATGAAGGGAGAGCAAGAAGCATGTCCTGTCATACATATTCTTTGTATTGAATGCATTTCCACTGTGGTATAGAGTATTTTAATAAAGATTTGGCTGTAACACCTGCTAAAGTTTTTCTTCTGGGATTGGGTGTCCGGTTTAAACCAGATTCTAATTAACTTTAAAGAAATCCATTAAGTCTTTAGTTCATCTGTTTTAGAGTAAGGGGGTCAATGAGAAGTCAAGATTTTAAATTCAAATTAAATTAACTGTGCTCTGTGAAAATATTTCTATTCAGAGCCTCCTACAAGAAGTGACAAGGTTTAACCTTCTTTGAATTATTCCTCTGCTGCTTAATACCTGTTTAAAGGATATTCATTTTTCTATTTTAGACCATATCCTGATTACTGCTGCTCAGCCTGGAGCACAGGTGTATTACTGTGAAACTGGCTATGTACCATCCAGATGTATTAGTGCTTCATTTTGTGCTCAACAATTTCAGACACAAACTTCTCTCTAATTCAGATGTAAAACTATTTGAATAGTTTATATTCTTGAGTTTGAGATATTTTATATATGTATATATAATATGAAAGCACATAGTGCATTTATACAAATGTTATATAACATTATATAATATAAGAATAGCATACTAATTAAATTAACATTATTTTAGAAAGTACCTCAAGAATATTAAGATAGATTAAAGTATCTAAAGTGACTGAAATCTGTTCATTTATTATCAGCAAGGCCTTAAATTGAAATTTTAAGTAACTAGGATAGAGGCCAGAAGAGGCACATACTGATAGAGCCGTGGCTTTAGGGAGGCTGCAAATCTGGTTATAAATTAAGGCCATCCATAAATATCATCCTTTTGTTTCTGCTGTAAACATGAAGTCCAGGGAGTTGGAACATCCTGAAGTAGACACCAAGGAGTCTTATCTTAGAGGGAGAATCACCAGAAATAGTTTCCTAGGCCCGTATCCTCTAGAAATAAGATCACTAGGAAAGATGCTTTGTGTTGTAATTATAGTGTGGGGTCCCACGGAATCCAGATGTGGTATATAGTGGAAATGCAGAAAATGATAGGAAGAACAGCGAGGATGTCTTCAGGTTGTTTCTTACAGCTAAAGCTCCTGGCAGCCAGTGGGTGATTCATTCAGTCTCAGAGAACATCCCGAGAAAAACTGAACTACTAAATTTGGAACATGCTCTTACAAGAAAGTAGAGAGGGGCTTTAGCTGTCTGCAGCTTATTCATGTCCTGTAACTTGCCTTCATCCAAAGTTCAGGCCACTAGGTACAAATTCCTCCCTACATATAAATAAAAACTTATTCCTGGCAAGGACAACCCTATCATACACTGAGAGCAGCAGCCACAGTCTGTTCCTGAACACACACAAGTCAGCCACCTCTTCCCACTTGTCCTCAGAGCCAATAAGCTTGAGTATGCATTGCCTCTATGGTACCTGAGCTCGTGATGATAACCATAACCAATGTTCACCTAGGAGATTTGCGGATGCTTCTAATTCTACAGCACTGCAAATGACAGATGCCTCTGGCTGTCTCATAGAAAATCAAACAAAACAATAACAAAACCAAAAATAGGTACTTACAAAAGAGCAATCAAATCACATAACCAGGTAAAGCCAGTTGTGCTGTCCATTGAGTCCTGGGCCAGTGTTCTGTGGTTGTTTTCCTCATGCTGTTGCCTACTAATTTAGCAGAAGCTGTCCCAGATCCCTAGCTGAATCTCGCCTTTTATCTGAAACAAGGAAGAATGAAGGGGGTGGGGTGGGGCCATGCTGTTTTCTGCTTTATGGGAAAATGAATCTGAGGTATAGCCACCAAAAGATTTTCAATTTTATGATGTACAATAGCTACTCAAGACTTGGGATCAGAGGAAAATGAAGCACTCCCTTCTCATAAAAAAAAAGGCAACAGAAGGTACAGAAACAAAACACACAAAACACATCCAGAATCCAATGTGTGCCCCCCAAATAAATTGATTGACATTACTTTTTGTAATATATTTATGAAATAAAGAACTGTTAACATTTAATCAGGTAACAGCACAAAAAACTGTTAAAAATATTCATCTGGAATTTGGCAGACACAGAGAGAGGACTAATAGGAATTAGCAATTATTATGAATACTTTGGAAATAATCTAAACATTATTTAAGGACCCTCATATTGTTTAAAGACTACAGGTGAAAGTCATGCACTATGTGCTCCATAGTTACCAGACTTCTTTAATAAGCCTCCATGAATAAAGTCACTTACATGTTAAAACTCAGTGGGAACAAGAAGCAGTTTAAAGCCCATATTCTTCAGCCTTGAGGGGCAGCCCATTATAACTACAGAAACAAGCATCAGTTCTATATTTTAACAGCAAATTATTCTGCCAAAGAAACAATAACTTTACAAGAACTGGATAAAATATTTTGATTGCTTGGCATGGATCACTTGTTCACAAATAATACCTCTCAAAATCATGTGCTCCATCTCTGTCTTCCTCTGAATGATTGTTTCTAATAGGTGGACATGTTATTCATGATAAAATAACCTGTGAAATTTAAGCAATAAAAGGCAACTAAGTAAAAATAAAGCTACAATGTCTCCCTGAGTATTGGTTAGAGAGAAATAAACTGGCATTCAATCTTACTTGCTTTAAATGGACTATGAACTATTTTCAAACAACTGTCAGTGTTTAAATGGACTTTGTCTCTTATGCAACTGCAAGTGTATAATGAAGAGACAGGCTGCTGGAATTCTTCACTATTGATTGTTTAAGGAGTTTATTTCAAGTATTCTGAGATAAAGTGGAGAAAATAATTAGTTTAAGGAAAAGGGCTATAAGCAAGCTTTGTGAAAATTTTCATTTATTATGGAATAAGTTTTTGTTTCTAGTGTAGATATTTATCTGAAAAAAACAAACCATACATCTACAAAATTCACACTAAGCATTAGTGGTTTACTTTTATCAAGTAACCACTGAATGCATGCCTCTGTGCGGCCTCATGTATAATGCCAAACTTAGGAACTGAGCCAAGGACTTTATTATTTCATTTTTTAAAAATCAGTTCTTTATTACTTTGATATTTTAAATATAGTTATATCATTTCTCTTCCCTTTCTACCCTCCAAGCCGTCCCATATACTCCTTCTTGCTCTCTTTGAAATTCATGGCATCTTTTTTCATCATTTGTTTTAATACACATATATATGCACATATGCATATATATTCAAATATATATATATATATATATATATATATATATATATATCCTACTCAGTCAGTATAAGGCTACTTGAATGTATGTATTCAGGGTTGAACATTTCATATTGGATAACCAATCAGTATGTTCTTCAGTGAAGACTATTTGTTTCTGTTTTCAGCGTTCCTTGCTTAGTTTCTGTAGTTTTTTTGGAGAGTCAAAAACTTTTTTTACAACAAAGTCACATTTAATATTTCATAATACTACATTTTACTAAAATTTCTATGTGCCTCTTTCTGTTGATGAGTAGCAATTGAATATTCTTCTGCAAAATAGCTATAGGATAAATTTAGTACATACTTATTAAGTTATGAATATGTCATTTGTGCTCTACCTTTTCAGTACATTATTATGAATTATGATTAATGAGTATTCAGGTTTTGAGACGAACATGGCATTAAATGACAAGTGCCTGTAACATCTTCTAACACAAATTGGCTTTATTATTATTTTTTTTTAAATTTTATAATAAATTAAAATTTAATTTAATTTTACATATCAGCCACGGATTCCCCTGTCCTCCCTCCTCCCGCACCCCACTGCACTCCCCCCAGCACACGCCCCATCCCCACCTCCTCCAGGGCAAGGACTCCCCTGGGGATTTAACTCAGCCTGGTAGATTCAGTTCAGGCAGGTCCAGTCCCCTCCTCCCTTCACCCAGGCTGAGCAAAGTGTCCCAGCATAAGCCCCAGGCTCCAAAAAACCAGCTCATGTACTAAGGACAGGTCCCAGTCCCACTGCCTGGGGGCCTCCCAAGCAATTCAAGCTAATCAACTGTCTCACTTATTCAGAGGGCCTGATCCAGTTGGGGGCTCCTCAGCTATTGGTTCTTAGTTCATGTGTTTCCACTAGTTTGGCTATTTGTCCCTGTGCTTTATCCAACCTTGGTCTCAACAATTCTCACTCAAACAATCTCTCCTCTTTCTTGCCTATTGGACTCCCGGAGCTCCACCTGGGGCCTGGTTGTGGATCTCTGCATCTGCTTCCATCAGTCATTGGATGATAGTTCTACCAAGACAGTTAGGGTGTTTGGCCATCCTATCACCAGAGTGGGTCAGTTTGGGGTTTCTCTCGACCATTGCCAGTATTGTGGAGGTATCTTTGTGGATTTCTGGGGACCTCTCTAGCACTTTGCTTCTTTCTATTCCCATGGGGTCTTCATTTGTCATGGTCTCTCTTTCTTTGTTCTCCCTCTTTGTTCTTGATCCAGCTGGGATCTCCTGCTCCCCTAAGATCTCTTTCCCCCGACCCTTGCCCTTCATTAACCCCCCATCACGACCAGTTTGCTCATGTAGATCTCATCCATTTCTCTGTCGTTGGCGATCCTTGTGTCTTTCTTAGGGTCCTCTTTACTAGGTAGCCTCCCTGGAGTTGTGAGTAGCAGTCTCGTCATCCTTTGTTTTACATCTAGTATCCACCTATGAGTAAGTACATATCATGATAACCCAGACTCAGAGAGACAAATTGGCTTTTTAAGAGGGCATATCTTTTCTGAACTATCTCTTCTGTGATTGCAAAATGTATTTAGTTGTCTGAAATAACAAAATAGACTTGCAGAGTTCGTTGGCACTTTATATTGATGTCTTCATATTCCTCTGCTATAATTAAGTGCACAACGAAAAGAGAGGCCCAGATGAGTTATCTAATTCTATTTAAATAAATATTACTTATAATTTGATATCAGATCCTTTTGTTATAATTAGAACACACATGTTTATGTGGATGCTCCTCTGTGATTGGAACTACTGATACTATGAATGCTTATAGGAGTAGAATGAAGTATTTATATACACCATAAGGATTTCTAAGAAATTGTAGATAAAATGAAAATGTAGTGCTTACTTAACTGATAACGAAGTCTATGAGGCTTCTATACTGTCTTTAAGTTCAACGCAAAAGATCCCCTTTGAAATTTAACTTCCATTATTTCCAGCTTCTTCAATACAAAAGAGTAAATAGTCACTTGTGGTGGTATTGTGTTCCCCAAAATATTGTGTATGCTAATAAACTTATCTGGGGTCAGAGAACAGGACAGCCACAATATTAAACATAGAGGTTAGGCAGTGGTAGCATACGCCTTTAATCCTAGCATTCCAGAGACAGAAATCCCTCTAGATCTCTGTGAGTTCAAGGCCACATTGGAAACGGCCAGGCACGGTGATACACACCTTTAATCCCAGAAAGTCAGCCTTTAATCCCAGGGAGTGGTGGTAGAAAGCAGAAAGGTATATAAGGCGTGAGGACCAGAAACTAGAGGCATTTGGCCTGAGCAGGCATTTGGCCTGGAGAAGCGGCCTGGAGAAATATTTGGCCTGGTTAAGCATTCAGGCTTCTAGCAGCAGTTCAGCTGAGACCCATTCTGGATGAGGGCTCGGGGCATCCAGTCTGAGGAAACAAGACCAGCTGAGGATTCAGCGAGGTGAGATAGCTGTGGCTTATTCTGTCTCTCTGACCTTCCAGTGTTCACCCCAATACCTGGCCCGGGTTGATTTTATTAATAAGAACTTTTAAGACTCATGCTACAGTCACTGGCTTCTTCAATACCGTTTGTTGAATGGTCGGATATTGACAAAAATGTGAATATGAACAATCCTTCCACCCTCATCTGTGACTGTTCCACTCTGAAGCAGGCACCACAAATTCTGTTTTTAAAAATTCTTGAGCAATGGTAATTTTTTATAAGTGCAAATAATAAATATGCTGCACTAATTATTAGCTCTGAATGTGATTGAACATCACTACATATATTATAAATACTGGATAAGATGAAATACAGTTGTCTCTTGCTCAGTTTCCCATGGACTGGTTTCAGGACCCTTCAGATATTAGATCTAAGGATGCTCCAGTCACATAGACAAGATGAAATTTACACTTATCTCATGTATATTATAAATTGTATCTAAGCTACTTACAATAAAATTTAAATAATATCTTTTAGAGAAAATTGACAAAATCAGAATTATGTGCACTATTTACAACATACAAACACACACACACACACACACACACACACACACACACACACGGAAAGAGACACAAATGGATATCAGGGCTGCTGAAATCTGCAGATAAGGATTCCATGGACATAGAAGGATAACTACATACATGTATATGCATAGCATTAAGGAAAATATTATAGGCCCTACCTTTCAACTGTGTTACTTCAGCCTAATGCCTAATTTTCTAACTTTTTGTAGTGTTGGAAAATGAATACCTCCAGGGAATATTAAAAAAAAATCAAGTCAACTAGTAACATATGTTAATCGCTGTAATTATTCCATGTACTAGCCATAATAAGACTTTCAAAAAATATTATCTGTTATTAGGACATGACATAGACATTTATACAGAATTTGATAAAGTTACTGCTTAGCATTGGATAATTTCTATCAGTGCTTTATTATGTGATTTTATAGTCTGGACTTCAGAGCCTTTCTGTTTGAACAAATTGGAAGGCATCAGCAGAGCAATGTCCTTTAATTTCACTTTGATTTTCTTGGCACAGCTGTTATAATTTTCCTATTAAATCCATCTCAGATCATCTATTGCCAGCTTGTTTGTGTTAGCTACAGTGTAAATACCAAAGTAAATACGAGAAGAAAAATATTATGTCAGTAACATATAAAAGTTATTGCTACATACACCATCTATATTTGTATATTTTATATTTTTCCCCAAATGAAACACAATGAAATCTCAAAGAATATTTTCTCTGACTATCAAAATTGCTTAGGAAAAATTGACTTTATAACTGTTTCTAGAGGAACTCTGATTTGAAATATTTTCACAAATCACCTACTTCTGAACTGTTTTGTTTGAATACTCCATGGCTCAGACTATGGCATGACCAGTGAACTTGTGAACTTATATGGTGTCAGGATACTCAAGATATATCAAATGTTGACCCAAAACTCACATGGTATCTCTACAAACAAAAATTAACAAAAACTTTAGTCTGTACACTATGTTTATAATGTCAATTCAACAGCACACTTAAGTTCTATTAAAATACATGTGAAGTGTATGTATGTTTGTGTGTGTGTGAGTATGTGTGTGTTTATGTGTGTGTACATAAACTTACACATATGGAGGGCAAAGAAGAGTGTTGTTGATTTCTATTTCAATCTTTGCCTGTCCCCTTAAGACAGTCCCTGAAGATTTTATTGTGCCCAGTGAGTTGGCCACTGAGCTTCCTGGATCTAGCTGTCTCAGTACCCAAGTACTGTGATACAGGTACATGCAACCATTCCCAGCTTTTGTTAGTTATTGGAACTCAGGTCCTCAAGATTATCTAGCAAATGTTATTAGTCACTGAGCAATTTCAACAACCCTCTGAGGAATTTTTAAAGATCTAGTGACTTAGATAGTTCATTAATTACATATTTGTAGCCCAAGATAAGTATTTAAAAATTTTCAACATAATAGAAGAAGAAAAATACTTCAAAGAAAACTCCTAAGAAACTTGATTAATAGAGTCATTTGTCTTTGTAACAGAAATATATTTTCCTTGAAAAACAAGTTAACATATTTTAATGAAATGTGGTTTGCAATTTGTTATGTAAATAGTTGTACTCCCTTAAATAACGAAGGGAATAGTGTTTTCACAAACTGAAGTATTCATAGCTAATGAAGGAAGGAGTTGGTTTCTTATACTATAAAGAATAGGTTGATCTGAAATAAATATATAATTAACTTTTCCTAATTATCTAGTATGGATGACCACAACTTTGAGCTCAGAACAGGCAATTTATCATTCAGGTTCATGTTCATTTTGAAAAAAAAAAGAAGAGAGAGAGATAGGCAGGGTTATTTTTATATTAAGTTGATAATATTAATTATTTATTGAACAATGACTCTAAATAGGTTCACGTTTTATCAAACTAAACACTCTCACCCAAAAATAATAGCATTTTTCCAATGGGCAAATGAATACAATGTGAGAGATTCATGTATGGAATGATAAATAGAAATTTGAATTCTCTTGCAAACTGTCCCATTACCAAGTGAAACTTGGTATCTATATATAATGCAATCAGTTAATTAATGTCATACACTCTAATTACAAAACCAAAAATGCTGTATCTTTGATAGCCACCACTGTTAATTGAGTTCACTTTTAAAAATCTCATGACTACTCTCATAAGACATAAGCAGTTTATAAATTTTCTTTGTATTCATTAGAACAGTTTGATACCTTGCTCACTGATGATGTTGCTGTATAAAAATTAAGGTTAAAAGTTTTTAGGCTATATCTTACATGAAAGCCTCCTTCCTGTGGTCTATCTTCCAGAGCACCAGAAAACACTATTGAGGCTGTCATGGAAGGAAAGCCATTAATGGTCCCACGTAGCTGTGACAACTGTGAACTACAGCAATGACCACATAACATAAATGTACCATAAGTGACACCCACGTGTTAATGTTAACCAACATCTGTTTAACTGTACTTAAGGCCACTCAAAAGAAAGGAAATCATGCCTGGTACTAGAACCTAAACAAACTTGCCTGGCTATTGAGGTCATGAACCTGAGAAGAGGATCTACCATTGCCACTTTGATAAACCAATGCAATCCCTAAATACATTCTAAAACTTATCCTTACACCCACTAATAAGTGTAGTTACAACTCCTCAACAAAAAAAAAACTACTCTTTATGATAATGGAGTTCATCACTGAAAACTAACTGCACATAATCAAGGCTCATAGACTGTGGAGAACCCAGATCCAATGGCTACATACACCAGTATCTTCGTCCCAACATCTATGGCTTGGGGAATATTATGGAAGCGGGAAAGTACTATTTTAAGAGCCAGAATACCAAAAAGTCTGCTGTGAGACTGTCTTTCCTATAAATGGCTACATAACTAAGACCTGAACAACAATAGAATCAAGAGACACGCTAATATGAAATAGGGAAAAGGCTTACTAGTTCCGACCATAGACAAAGAACTACAAGTAATGACTGCCAAGAGAGGAAGAAATAACCTGTCCTAGGGATGAACCTCCTAATTGGTTACCCAGTTCAAAGGGGAAAATGGTCATCCCTGAAAGTATATACATGAAAAGAAAAACACACTCATCTATATCTATATCAACTATACCTATATCCATACATATCTATATCTGTCTATCTATCCATCCATCTATCTATCTATCTATCTATCTATCTATCTATCTATCTATCTATCTATCATCTGTCAACATTAATGAAAATGAGATTTGAAAGCCAGATGGGGAGAAATAGGAAAGGCTGGAGGGAAGAAAGAGAAAGGGGAGTGTTTTATAATTATATTTTAATTAAAATGTGTTTGTAAAAAGATTAAAGGCTTTCCATTGATGGGTAGTAGGATTTCTTTATTTTAAAATGTTTTAATATTCTGGGGATTAATAGAAAGTACAAGCTCTAAGAAAGCATGGATGGTGTAAGGAAGTGATTACAGTGGTCTAATTCATTAACAGTACTGGCTGAGAGATATAAATGGTCATGAATTTGGTACAGTAAAAGATACCACAAAAGGTTTCATAGATCAAGCTGAATTATTTTTATTACTATTTTAATTTAAAAATCATCACATGATTATTTTGATCATGTCCATGGATCTTTTTTAAAAAAAAAATTTCTTTCATTTTTGAGATTATCATATAATTACATCATTCTCCCTTCCCTTTCCTTAATGTACATTGCTATATCCAAGATTTTTCTTTTCTACTTATATAATAAGTTATGCAACCCTGTTATAAAATAACATTTCAAATTTATTATTTCTAAATCAGCTGATCTTACGTGTTCTAAATCACATTAAATAATCCAGATGTGCTTAATATAAAGTTAGTAATATTTAAAATAGTACAAGACCAAGACACCATTTATCCATCTCATGTCCTCAGTGATTATAGTTCTTTTTCTACTGAAGAGAGAATTGTTCTACAAGGTCCCTCAAATGAGATAATTCAGTTTATAATGATTATTTACTGCAAGAAGTTATAAAAGAGATGTGCATTCAGTAGAAACTGATTCACATTTTGAGTAATCATCTTTTCTTGTGTTAGCACTATGCTGTAGGATACTGTCTCACAATACTGGGCTTTGTCTCTCAGCAAGCTGCTAAAATACCATGTGCATGTGATTAAACAGCTCATGATCTACAGTTCACTATTTCCTCAAATATGATACTTAATATCTTAGACAAATACATTACCTTTTACTTATATTTATGACAACTTTTTGGATGGGACTTAGTATAAGGTAAGGAGCATCTCTGTGTATCTGTCAGTAATCTCTATATGTTTATGATGCGTTATTTTTTATGTTATAACACGTAACAGTATTTTTCTATCAATTCAACATGTTTTACAAGTTTCTGGTACTGAACAGTGAAATGATGGTCTGTGCTTTTTATCCTTGCCACTCATTTCGTAGATCTATATATGATCTAATAATAGGACCTGATTTTCTATCACCTGTAAGTCCCTTTAGTTTGAGGACTATGTTTTATAGCTGAAACCCCTTTCTTATATCCATATTACTGAATCTGAAATTAGGATGCATTGTATCTGCTTCTCTTTATAATTCATTACTTCTGTGGATCACTATATAATATTTTACATGTGTGTGAATATAAATCTCCCTCCCCCAGATAAACACACACACACACACACACACACACACACACACACAATAGTTTATATATGGCTTCTTTTCTAATATCTTGTGTTGGAAGTTCAGGCTCTTTATGGAGCTGTAGTCTGTGAGATCTCTAAATAGAGACTGCAAGATCACTCTCTCATTGAGGTCACAGTCCTTGAGAAAGAGTGAATACTTCTTCACAGACTGTTAGTGCTCAGGAGAGTAAGCTGTTATGAGAGAAGAATTGTTCTTCTCCGTCTGTCTTATGAGGTCATCTTTCTCTTGCTTATAGGACCACTATTATGATACTATCTGCTATGATTCCTTCACCAGAGACAAAGCATGTTGGTATCATACACTTGAATATCTTAAATGAAATAAATTTCTGTCTTAATACATAGATTCAATTTTAGGTATTTTGATGTAGTAATGAAAAGAGATGTATATAAGGTCACAGCCAGAATACATTTAAGAAGAGATTATAGTACACATAAATCCAACTTGAGTTTCAAGGGCCCAGAAAACCTTATCCACATTTAGTGATAATTTCCACAATGTATGTATCTCAGAGACTAGCTCTCAAATGTTCACAACTTTGTCTCACTCACTGAAGGTAACAGAAAAAATAAAGATAATCCTAGAGATTCCTCATGCCTCCTAAATTAGACAGGCAATGCATCCGAAGACCATTTTCCACATGCTATGTGCTGTAACTTTAATACACACAGTAGTAAAAATACATATATTGAGATCTAATAGCTCATGTGTACATGATGAGATACAGTGAGCTATCTGTATGTTTTCACACCATTTTCTTGACTTGAAAACCCAATTATAAAAAATAATCAATGTGTCAGCCTTGCTACCTGAACGCCAAAACAAAAGAATAACAAGAAACCCACCGTAGACTAAGACTTATTCCATCTATTTTAAGAAAATACAATATAATGTGAATTTTTCAAACTATGCTGATTACCATTTCAATTACTAGCTGATACAACGATGATTTTATAAAGCAAAAATCACTTAACATGCTCATATGAGCACAAATTGTATATCAGTTAAACTCTGAAGTAAGTAACTTGTATTCAAAAAACAGAAAAAATGATCTCTGAAAGTTCTGTAAACTTAGTGAATTTTTATGCACAATACACAAAATAATGTGTTTTTTGTGTACTCCTCCCTATTTTTGAGCATGAAACAGCTACTTGCGTATGATAATTCCAGGGTGATTACCATAAACAGTATATTTTGAAAAAAATGTAATTTCACTATAAGGTACAGACACACTAATATTTGGAAGCTCAATTTTGTTCAATATTTCCTCCCATCGTCTATTTGCCAATATTTTCATATATCTATTGGAATTTTTTAGTATAAAAAGTTTGTTGTTTGTTAGTTTGCTATTCTGTAAACTATATGCTAGCAATATAGCACCAGTTAAAGACAGTCTTTGTTGGATCAATTATCATTCTCTGTTTACCTCTTTCAACTTCCTGGTAGGTAACAACTGGATAAAATTAGATAGTGTGGTAATAGCAAACATAAGAATGCCCTTTCTTCAATACAGAAAGGTTGAAAGAGAAGATAGACATTCCTCAAAACTAGATCTGTCCTTTACTCTGCTTCATATTTCTCTAGAAAACTATCTAGCCTGGTCCCATCATAAACCATCTAATAATACAAAATACCTGATGATAAAATTTCTGTGGGTGATAGTGAGCACAAATGCATGATCAGATGAGTATCTGCTTTCTTGCCCATTATAAAGTTTAGGTATTCATTACAGAACTCATAAAAAAGCTATATGTTTTCACTGTTTTCCGGAATGTATTATTGATTCAAAATTATTTTCAGAGGATTAATGGAATAGAACATGGTTTTGCCTTTATGAGAAATAATATTGTAAGGAAGCAAAATATTTTGTTAAGGATGGAAAAAAGTGGTATTTGATTAAGTGCTATGCTTTCAGTATTTATTTTTCAGCATTCATAAGTTCTACAGTGCTCCAGCTCAGTAATTTAAATAGTAAATCTAAAGAGTCCATTTCTTCACCAGTACTTCATTCAAGCAAATCATTCATGCACACACAGTTTGAGCCAAAGTATGCCAAAGACCATTGTTAATCAGTTTAGCAAACTAAGATATTCATTTTATAGACTGGCAGAATAGCAAAATAAACATGAAATACAGATCCCCAAACTACATTCGTATTTTCTTTTTACTGTAATATTTGCACATTTTCTTCGCACTGTATTTGGCTTGCTTTATGAAAAAATTACTATCAGTACCCATCTGCATAATGGAACACTTGGATACTCATAGGATCTGAATATATTTCCAGTTTCATTTTGCCAAATATTTGTTCTTAATCTCATTTTGAAATTTCTAAATTAGAAGAAATGTATGCTAGTGAATGAAAATTGCCACAAATTAACAACAACTACAAAAACGTCCAGTAGAAACAAAAGTGAGAAGACACTTTAAACACAAAAAAGTTTATTACATAGATCTCACCTCTCCTCTCACTGGAGAACTCACACCCTTAAGGAAGTGGTTCCTTATAGAAAAATCTCATTAATTAATCAAAAGATATTATTACTAAAATAACATAAACTTTCTGAAAAAATATGATTTTTGCCTTATATTGGACACAGTATTGAATCAAATCAGTATACAACCTCATGTGGTTTTAGGTCTTTTTTTCCTAATAGGACATATATAAACATACACAAGACCAAGACAAGGTCTTCACACAGGATTGCTCTCATGAATGGCATAACTATCGCTGCCCTTCTTCATACATTTCACATAAATAGAAAATGCATAATATATTCTCTGTTTTCTACCTTCCTTGGTTCAATACTCTGTGAGTGCCTTTTCTGTTTTGTAGGTAACATCATCTGGCTACTCTTTGAAGCTTTGTAGTAGTCCAAAGTCTGTTTGTTCATAGTGCTGCTGATATACATCTGAGTTCTGAATCCAGGATAATAATGACCACACATGCTTATCCATGAATAGTCTCAAGGGTTCTCCTCAATTTTCCTTCCATAGGGCCATGACAATCCAATTGCTTAAATTTTCACAACTTCATATTTAGCTATACAAATTATCAGAAGCCATTTCAACAATGATTATAACAACTCAAAGGCTATCATCATGTAGGAAATTTCAAATTCAAGTCCTACGTAACACCTTTACTAGTATTTATTTCTGTCGCCACAAGCAGGCATGTAGCAAAACTAAATGGAGTTTCACTTTGACTTTTATGAAAATAATAATTTAAATTAATATGGGTCATAGAGTAAAGTGATCTGAAACGACCATTCCATTTGTTTACCTGATTTTTAAAATTTATTATTTGACATTTTCATATATGTAAATAATATAATCAGTACACACCATTCCTGAATCTCCCCCATCCCCCTCCCACAATACCAATCAACTCCTTTCTTCTTGTCAAATCCTCATCCCATTTTCATGCCTTTATTGCTTTCCTTTTGTTTTTTGGCCCATTGTGTTTATCCAGGGCCTGTTGCATGTTCATGGGGGTAATTCTACCCATCTGAGCATAATTATCTTAACAACAGCTATGTTACTGAAGATAATGACATTCTATCCATCTTCCTATAACTCTCAATTACCAATGTCTCCTGTGGGTGCGTGTAGGGTCTTGTGAGTCCTCCATAACCTCTAGCTGAATATTTACCAGATTGGTCATGTGTGGCTGCTATACACACATCCACAGATGTTATTTCATGAATGACTTAAAAACATCACACACCTAAGTTAACATATCACAGTTCTCTCTCTTATCCTTTGTTTCTTAAACTCTTCATTTCTTCCTCTAAGACATTCTCTAAGTTTAGAGTAGATTGTTTGGTAAACATTCAAAATTAATTTGTTTCCAGTGCCTTGATGAACCAAGATTATCTTCATTAACTGTTCTTACTGCAAAAAAAATTTTTTTTGATCAAAGGTGAGTATTTTCTCCCATTTATGGGTACAACAATAAATTTTAAGAGGTAGTTTGACTACTTGTCCATTTATGGAAACAGAAGTAGTAGGTTATCTCCTCATGTCTATAGCATCCCAAGAAAAGAACCTTTAATAAGGCATATAGTCCTTGAAAGGAGTATTCCTCTGGACTGGGTCTCAGATCCAATAAGAAATCACTTGACTATCCCAACAATAGTCAAGCCACTATTGCAGTAGTAACTACCTCTCTCATGGAAAATTGGCATTGTCGCTTGTAAGGTCTATTAAAATCCCAAATGCCTGCTTAGGTAGATATTTAGATTTGTGTATCATTTTTGTTTTAATTTGGCTTATGAATATTAATATTTTTCTCATTTATTTAGCTTGTCACATAATTCCATTATTCAACTTTGAGATAAGATCCTTTATATATTCCAGGATGGTTTCCTACTCACAATCTTCCTCCTCAGTGTCTTGAATACTGGGATTTTAAGTGTACACTATCATTCCTGGATTCTTTTTCTATTCCTTAATAGTATAGTGTCTATGAATGAACATAAATTCAAAATCTTAATGAAGTCCATTTCATCAAGACTTTTTAGTGATTCTCATTAAAAATAAAAGTTTTGTGTCCTCATTAAAATTTATTCAGCCATAAAAAAGAATGATATCCTCTCATTTGTAGCAAAATGGATGAACTGGGGGACATTATGTTAATTGAATATACCAGACACAGAAAGAAAAGTACTGCATGTTCTCTCTCATATGTGAAAGTTTAAAATATGTCATTTTGATTGTCAAATGGTAATTGCTAGAAGTTGGGAAGGATTTGGAACATGGTGAGTGGAAAGGAGTTGGTAGAGTCCTGCACACTGAAAAAGATGTGTTCAGAATCATTATTTTTTTCTCTCTCTCTTAGTTCTTTCTTAGTTCCATAAAATAGCATTACTTCTTTTGTAAATATTCAGATAAAATATCACCTGTGATAGTAAGTGAGATGAACTGCTCAGGGTGAAGAATGTCTCTAATTATCAAGTCATCTCTTTCATATAAGTTTGGTCAAGTTATCTATTTCAATTATTATGCTTTTTAGGAGTCATCATTGTAAATCTTTTATTGACTTTAGAATGCATAAATGATTCATAGTGCTATTTTGCTAATTGTTGATCTCAGTAATTTATTCCATCATTTACTTATTTGTCTTGATTCTTTAAACAATAGTCTCAATACGTAGCTCAAATTGTCTCTTTATTTTTAATGAGCACATTTTGATTTAAAATTTCAAAACCAATCACATTTATTTTGGTATGTCTAAGTGTATATGTGGTAGTCAAAAGGTAACTTGAGGATATAAGTTCTCTTCTTCTATCTTGAATGTCCTGGGAATTGAATTTAGGTCATTAGTACTGGTGACAAGCAAGTTTGTATGATGGGCATAGTTATAGCCTATGTATGTTTGTATATGAAATATATTCTATTATTTATTATTTAATGGGTATATCTGTGAATATGCTAGTATGTATATGTACCTTATGCATATACATGCCCCCTGAGGCCAGAAAGAAGGAATCGTATCTCCTGGAACTGTAAAGTTATGTAAAGTTACTTTACATAACTGTAAAGTTATGTAAAGTAATGTAAAGTTATGTAAAGTAATCAGCTAATCAACATATTATAGAAAACAGAAATCAGGTCCTCTGAAAGACTAGTAAGTAGGCTTAACCACTGACCAATCATTCCACACCCTCATGAATATTTTTAAATAAATAAAAATAATACTTTTACAATAATTCCACCTATGGTGTATAGCTTTACAAAAATTATAATTCCACTCTAGATTTATATAATCACACAACTGCAATTTTTATAGACTGAAAAAATTAAAACCATTTAATGATTTTTTTATTGCCAAGTCATAAGTCTATGGATAATGGTGACAAAATTAAAAATAGCTCAAAGTCTCATTAAATATAAGGGAAAACAAAGCTGGGCAGTGATGGTACATACCTTTAATCCCAGCACTCAGAAGACAGAGCCAGATGGATCTCTGTGAGTTCGAGACCAGCCTGGTTTACAGGGTGAAATATAGGACAGGCACCAAAACTACACAGAGAAACCCTGTCTTGAAAAAAACCAAAACAAAAAACAAAAAGGGAAAACAAAAAGATATGACTTTAAACTTCCAATTTAACAATTGATAATGTTAGGTATTTTTTTTTTTTGGTTTTTCGAGACAGGGTTTCTCTGTGTAACTTTGCGCCTTTCCTGGAGCTAACTTGGTAGCCCAGGCTGGCCTCGAACTCACAGAGATCCGCCTGGCTCTGCCTCCCTAGTGCTGGGATTAAAGGCGTGCGCCACCAACGCCCGGCGATGTTAGGTATTATATAATTTGTTATACTTCAACTAATTTTATTAAAACAATATAAACTTCAACATTTCCTTACTCTGTGTGATTTTTACAGATTTACCCACCATCACTTGATAAATACACACAGTTCTAGACATGCCCGCATAAATAGGCAACTGTCAATTTAATTATTAAGATGAAATGATGACTAGATATCAAAAGACTGTGATTTCTATTGGTCTATTGGGTTAAGTCTAAGTATCCTTTGAGCCATCTTTCTAATTATCAACCTCACTTTTTTGTCTATTGTTTCTCTATTTCTGATTGCGACTCTCAACTCTAGCAACCATTTTCTTGTAGTTTACTTTTATTTAATTGGCTATTATTTATGACCTTAAAAAGCCTGGAATGTTAATTTTCTCTGCTGTAATTTTCCACTGCATTACATAACTGGAATATTAAGGTTACGATAGTACAGACGTATTTTGTTCTCACACAGTATAAAATAATTAATCATAGTTAAGTAATTATTTTTTAGCATTTCATATTTCAAAATACTCACTTTTCCTCAAACACCCAAACATATTTCAATTTGTTTTTTTGGTGATTTCCTACCAAATAAACTTTTTAAAAAAATTAGGCTAACCGTGATTTCATTCTTGTGATATTCACATTTATATCCATCCAATGTGTTTTATAAATGTTTTAGATTAACTGCAAATGTGTACATTTGATATCATGTTCCTTGTATTAAATAGTTTTAGGTATATTTTTTGCTATTTGCTTTTATAGAACACTCTCTCTCCCTCTCTCCTTTCCTGTGCTTTCATCTGCTCTCTTCTCTGATCCCTTCTCTCTTTTTTTAAATTCCTCCATTAAACTGTTTCTGTTAGGAGGTAAGGAAATGGTTCTGTTGGTTTGAGTTGATGTTTGACTAGATTCCTGGCACTCAAATAAAAAATTGTACAGAGCAATGAATACCTTTAATCCCAGCACTGTGGGAATTGAGATAGGATAATAATTGGCTTTAGTTGGACAGTCAGTCTAGCTGAATTAATGAGCTCCATATTCAGTGAGAGAACATGTCTCAAAAATTAAAGTGGGCAGTAATTGAGGAAGACACCTCATTTCAAGCCCTTGGATTATATATGTATATTGGCATGTGCACCTGTACACACACACACACACACACACACACACACACACACATACACACGAACTGAAATTGTTTCTGTTAGGTATTCAGATGTATCATGAGAAAATGAGAAAGTACTGAAATATCATACTGTTATTTTGTCAGTGTATCATACTTTCATCTAGGTTAGTAAAATGAACAAGTGTTTAGACTTCTGTTTGGACATCTTGACCTGGAAAACACACACACACACACACACACACACACACTTCTCTGTCATTCGCCCATGCATCTCAATGCATAGTATGTTCTGCATCAATCAAGGAAAGACCATTTAAGCATGACTTTCTCATCTTTTCACCTCTAGTTGAGCTCTCATTCATACTTTTTTGTTTCCCTAGGAAAGAGGCAGATTTCTCTTCCAAGAGAGAATGGATATCATTAAACTGATTTCTGCCAGCGCATAACTTTCAAGTTCATCCTCCACCTTTCTGAACAGGGCTTCAAGATCCATTGGCATCCATGATAGGGTGGTAGATTCTATGCTCCAAGATCTTTTGTTTAGAAATACTTTGTTTTATTTCCCAAAATGCAGATTACAGGAAAAGGTCAGTCCTACCATTAAAAGCTTTGTGGTATCTCTGCAACGTCCCTCTCTGTGCAATTAGTAGATGTTCACTTGTAAACGTGATGTCATCTGAACTCTCTTATATATTGATAGTTCATGTCTTCCTGGGCAAAGATGAAAATCACTGCTAGTTTCTGTTTTCACTTCAGTAGCCCTTTTGGTTGTGTGCAACCTAGTCCTCAGGTTACATTCCAAATAGACACGAATAGTCTTACCAACGATAATCAGGTCAACTAGGGAAGACTAAACTCTGTATTGAAGTTTTTGTTTGTGAATTTCTCATTACTTTCACGGTAGCCCAATGTCTATTTTCCAATGGCTTTCAATGAAATACTGATTTCATATTATAAAAATTTTAACTAAAAGTATAATATGAACACTACTTCATCTTATTTATCTTCATATGGAATCATAACTCTAGATGATATATTTTAATAAATTATGAAGAAAAATAAGTGTTTTACCAGAATTTCAATTATATTAAAATTTCAGTCAATGGTGATCTCTGCTGTAATGAAATCCAAATCTATCACTTTTAATATACCACTGTATGTGCAATTATAATTGTTAATGTGATTATAAATACATATAAATACTTCTTCCCAAATACTATTTAATAATATTTGACTTGTGACAAACATAAAATTAAATGTACTGAATATATATTCAGAAATATAAAGTACATATTCATTTATTAAAAATTGTATTATTTTTGCCTTTAACAATGAAGAATCTAGAGTGGAACCATAATGCATTGAACATGTCCAGAATTAAACCACTGAGAATTTAGAAACTAAACATGGACAAAAGATGAACTAGTTGCATGGATTCAGAGGCCTTACCGACCATGAGCTTAGCTCTGAAGTCAACTCTTAGCAAAGAAAAAAACAGGTTTTTGGCTTTTTGTTATTTTGTACTTTTTATTTTTATTTGTTTATTCATTTTACAAACCAACCAGAGATCCCTCTCTTATTCCCCTTTCCTCTCTCCCCCTTGCTCCCCTCCCCACCCCTTATTGTCTCCTCCAACAGGGTAAGTTCTCCAATGGGGGGAAAGCTAACCCTGGCAGAGGGTTGTTTGATACCAATTCCATTTAGCAAATAATTGTATTAGGTTCACCTCTGGGGCCTGTGAGCACCTCAATAATGAATTCTTGGTCAGATTGTCAGTACAAGGCATGCATTTCTCATGTGTAGTGGGCTTGAAACCCAATCAGAAAGTGGTTGATTGCCTTCATGATGTTCAGATCAACATTCCAAGAACAGACATCTCATGCCATCAGATCATTATTGCAGTATGTAGGATTCACAGGTGGGTATGAACAATGATGGTTTTCCCCTCCCCACCAGAAATCTTTATAACATCTTCTAGTATTATGAAAGATAGCAAACATGAAGGAAGCCCCTGATTAATATCAACATATCTCCCTGTACTTCAGGTAATATGTGTGATGTCTCAGCAATAGAACCCCACCACTATATTTTGATGGGCAACTATGAGCACCAAAGTCTGTATTGTTTCAGGAGGTTGCAAAGTTTCTTCATGCAATGGATGATGATTAGTGTAGAAACTCAAAACTGGTCCATGTGCAGACAGTAATTACTTTGGAGTGATCAGCCACAAGTGGGACATCGATCTTACCCTCTCCAAAATCATAGATACATTTGCATAAGAGAGAAGAGGGAATTTTAAGAGCCAGAGGATGGGGACCACTGGAGCAAAACAGTCTATTCTGCAAATGACAGGACTACTGCACTCATAAACCCAAAGAAATTTGGATTGCTTGCACAAGACCTGCACAAAACTAAGTCAATCGTGATAGCAGAAAGTGAGAAGTGGTTCATCATCTCCCACCCCTAAGTGAGAAGCTAAGAACTGTTGATGCTTTCTTAGTGATCTCTCTCCACTGGATGGCCCCCAGCCAGAACTATGTGGGCAGCACAAACTGGAGATGATGGGTTATGCAATTCATAAAAAAGAATAAAATAAAGTAGCTGAAAAGTCAGGTGGGGTAAATCGTGGGGGAGTTAAGAAGAGGATTTTTGATGAATACGATTATGCTGATTACTTTTTTGTCAACCCGACATAAGCTAGGGGCATCTAGGAAGAAGCAGCCTTGATTAAAAAGAAGTCTCCATAAAACTGGTCTGTAGGCACTTCTGTGGAGTATTTTCATGATTGATGATGGATGTGGGAGTGCCCCAGACTATTGTAGGTGGTGCCACCTCTGGGAAGGTGGTCTATGAGAAAGCAGGCTGAGTGAGTTAAGGAGACAAAACCAGTAAGCAACATCTTTCCATGGTCCCTGTGTCAGTTCTTTACTTGAGTTCCAACCATGGCTTCCCTAAAGGATGGATGGGACCTCGAAATATAAACAAATTAAACTCTCCTCTCAGAGTTATTTTGGAGTGTTTTATCACAGCAAGAGGAACAAAACTAGCACAGAAATTGATACCAGGCAGTGTAATTTTTGTCACAGAACTGATCATGTTGTTTTGGAGGGGGTTGTAGAAATGTTTGGAACTTTGGTCTAGAGAAGCCAGTGAATATGCAGAGCTAATTGGCTGTTTTATGAGAGCTTTGGAAGATGAGTGTTGAAAGAAATCCAGACAATGGAAGCTTGCCTTCCATGTTTCAGAAGGAAGTTTTTAAATCCTTAAAGAGTGTATTGGAGATTGTGTTATATATTTGAATTAAGAACATGGTTGATTTTATGGTCAGCTGGAGCTGAGGAATCAATTGTGATTAATAAAAGACAAGCATCACTGAAGTAAATTGTTGCTTTACTGGGACAATTACTTCTGGTTATCTGGGACAGAAAAATCAGCTGTTTTTAAGAGGAGACTGAGATCATTGACTTTAAATATTCTGGGAAGTATTTCCCCAAGCTTAGTACACAGAAACTCTGGTCCAGAGAAGATGAAGTATGCACCTCAAGTTGGTAGCTACTCTTGATAATGTGCAGAAGTTTTCCATATAGTTCTGGTTTAGAAAGCATGAAACCTGAAAGATTTAAGGGTTTGTTTATAGAAGAGGAGGAAATTAAGTTTGTTACCTTACAGCAGTGTTGGTGTCTCTAAGGAGATACCATTGGTTAATGTTTAGACTCAGTTACAAAAGGGAGCTCTTGTCCCCAGCATATTGAACATACTAGGGTCATGAGGCCAATCTTTATCTCTTCAAAAAAAAAAACTACTGTTCATTTGAAAATGTGTTATTCAGTCTCCAAGTATTTCTGTGGTTTCTAAAGATTGTCATGCATTTAATTTCTACTTTTTTTCATCGTGATCTGATAGGGCACAAGAAAGTATCTTGACTTTTTTTGTAGTTATTAAGACTTGTTTTAATAATTTTTGTGTCTTCATAGATTGCTCATTTTATTGCTATGTAGGAGTCTTCTTTATCTCTTCTGGCCAGCTTTGATGTGAAGTCTATTTTATCAGATATGAGAAAGTTTCCATTCTCTTGGTAGATTTCTTGGTCAGGTTCCATTCTCTTAAACTTGTTTTCTGATTGTTCTCATCTAAGAAAAAAATAGAGAAAATGAATTAGGTAGAGTATAATACGAATTTTCAATTTCAACAAGAAACACCTGTTAAAAACAATCCCCTTAATAGTCATAACATGGTGTCTCAGGTTTCCTGGATGTTTTGTGTGGAAATTTTGCTAGATTTAACATTTTCTTTGACAGATAAATCTATTTCCTCTATGGTATCCCCTATGCCTGAGATTCTCTCTTCCATGTCTTGTATTCTGTTGGCTATGCTTGCTTATGTAGTTCCTATTCATTTACTCAGATTTTCCTTTTCCTGAATTCCCTTGGTATGTGTTTTCCTTGTTGCCTCTCTTTCAATTTCAAGAACTGTTTCTTTCACTTGTTTGATTGTTTTTTCTTGGGTTTTTTTGGCTTTCTTTAAGAGATTTATGGATTTCTCCTATTTTTTTTTTGTTTGTGTTTTCCTCCATGTCTTTAAGAGAATTTTTCATTTCCTCTTTCAGGGCCTCTATCATCTTCAAAAAGTTATTTTTAAGGTTGTTTTCTTCTGGATCATCTCCATTGGGACATTCAGGTTTTGCCATTGTAGGATCATTAAGTTCTTTCTGGTGGTGCCATATTGCTCTTTGTGTTGTTGAATGTGTTCTTACACTGTCTTCTACTCATTTCTTCCTTAAATCTGTACAGGTGGAGCTCTGGGTCACTCTTCTCTCAATAGGTGAATGTGGTTCAGATGGTTGCTGGTGCCTTGGGAGATTGCTGGAGAGGGGGCAGGGGAGATTGTTGGCGATGGGGCAGGGGAGGAGGTTGCTGTCAGGTCTCTGGGACTGGGATGGCTGAGGGGAGAGGCACAGATGTGCCCCCGGGGCATAGGAGTTAGAGAATTGGTCTGTCCAGTGGGGAATCAGGTCCTTACCTTAATATCTGAACTATTCTTTATTACTACAGGAAAGACATATTAGATGGTTGATATGATGTTTAATTGAAGCCAAGTGACCTCCTTGTACAAACAAGGGCTGTATTTCTGCATCCAAAATCTTGAACCATGTTCATTCTTTATTTTTACACATGACTTTGCTCTTCAACAGTCTCTTCTGTATGCAGAACACAATATTTTATATTTACATACTACATGTATCAGTTTATTATTCCCTTTCTTTCAGAAAACAAAAGGTGAAATTCCTGTTACCTTTGTAGGTATCTCTTTGATAGAGTTGTGTGAGGAATTAAGTAAAATATTCCTTCTTAGAATGATTTTACTTCGTTTTACTAGCAACTATCCAATGGATATAGTGCCAATCCCAGGAGTGATTAAACCTAAAAAGTACTGTGCCACATGATGGTTAATTGAAAACTAATTGCACTCTCATACTATCCTTAATTAATTAATATTCCAGATACCTGGTTATCTGCTCCCAGTTCACATTAAACACAGAATTCTGACTTGTTAAATTTGATATCACAGAGTGTGCAAACAAGTACATGTGACACAACTCTTGTGAACAATTCTTAGTTTTGAGCATTTTTTATGCCTCAGTTATATTTATTTATTTATTTATTTATTTATTTATTTATTTATTTATTTTATTTTACAATACCATTCAGTTCTACATATCAGCCACGGATTCCCTTGTTCTCCCCCTCCCGCCCCCCTCCCCTTCCCCCCCAGCCCACTCCCCATTCCCACCTTCTCCAGGGCAAAGCCTCCCCCAAGGACTGAGATCAACCTGGTAGACTCAGTCCAGGCAGGGCCAGTCCCCTCCTCCCAGGCCGAGCCAAGCGACCCTGCATAAGCCCCAGGTTTCAAACAGCCAACTCATGCAATGAGCACAGGACACGGTCCCACTGCCTGGATGCCTCCCAAACAGATCAAGCCAATCAACTGTCTCACCCATTCAGAGGACCTGATCCAGTTGGGGCCGCCTCAGCCATTGGTTCATAGTTCATGTGTTTCCATTCATTTGGCTATTTGTCCCTGTGCTTTATCCAACATTGGTCTCAACAATTCTCACTCATATAGACCCTCCTCTTTCTCGCTAATTGGACTCCCGGAGCTCCACCCAGTGCCTATCCGAGGATCTCTGCTCTCAGATCCCTCAGTCATTAGATGGGATTTCTAGCACGACAATTAGGGTATTTGGCCATCCCATCACCAGAGTGGGTCAGTTTGGGGTGTCTCTCGACAAAAACACTGAAGACACCTTATGCTGGAGAGGATGTGGAGCTAGGGGAACTCTCCTCCACTGCTGGTGGGAATGCAAGCTTGTACAGCCACTTTGGAAATCAATATGGCGCTTTCTTAGAAAATTGGGAATCAATCTCCCCCAAGATCCAGCTATACCACTCTTGGGCATATACCCAAGGAATGCTCAATCATACCACAAGAGCACTTGCTCAACTATGTTCATATCAGCATTGTTTGTAATAGCCAGAACCTGGAAACAACCTAGATGCTCTTCAACTGAAGAATGGATAAATAAAATGTGATACATATACACAATGGAATACTACTCAGCAGAGAAAAACAATGACATCATGAGGTTTGCAGGCAAATGGAGGGATCTAGAAAAAGTCATCCTCAGTGAGGTAACCCAGACTCAGAAAGACAAACATGGTATGTACTCACTCATAGGAGGATACTAGATGTGGAGCAAGGATGACTGGACTGCTACTCACATCACCAGGGAGGCTACCTGGAAAACAGGACCCCAAGAAAGACACGGGGATCGCCCAATGACAGAGAAATGGATGAGATCTTCATGAACAGCCTGGACATAAGTGGGGGAAATGAAGGACCAGGGTCAAGGGAAAGAGAGCTTGGGGGAGCGGGAGACCCCAGCTGGATCAAGAACAGAGAGGGAGAACAAGGAATAGGAGACTATGATAAATGAAGACCACTTGAGAATAGGAAGAAGCAAAGTGCTAGAGAGGCCCACAGAAATCCACAAAGATACCCCCACAATAGACTGCTGGCAATGGTCGAGAGTTTTGAGCATTTTTTAAATAACTGAGTCTAATTAACTAGTATTGCAGGTGATTTAAATTGGAATGATACTTACATTTTACCTAATTGAATCTACAAGGAGGTAGAGCATCTAGAATTAAAAGTCAACATGTAGAAGAAATTTCACTTCTCCTGAGCTAATGAGAACTGGAAGATTGGCGAGTCCCATCTTGCCATGGATCAGATTTCTCAGGTTAGTCTTTGAGGCTGCTATTGAGATACAAAGATCACAGTCTCCTCAGTGCTAACAAAGGTCATCAGACAAGTATGATTCTATTTCTAAGTCCAAGGTGGTATTGTAAGCTTTTCATGTGTGAAAATAGCCGGTATCACTAAACTTCACTGGAAAAAAATTCTTATAAAAATAACTATCAAGTTGCCATGTACTCTGTTTGATAACATAGTCTTTTCAAGATAGACTTGAGAGGTTTAGATTATTTGTGAAGATCAGCCAAAATCAAAAGGTTGATTCTTGACTTATCATTTTGCTAATTGATGTTCATGATATCCCTTAGAAATGTATCTGAACTTTTAATATCACATAAACTATTCCTGATCAAGATCTACATGTGGAACTAAATGTAAAATATTAGAACTTATCAGAAAGTATATGTGTTAGCTTTGATGGGACATTTGATATGATGACAAATTATACCACTTTTACAATACTGAAATTCAACTAACATGAAATAAATATTTAGCAACATAGAATTTTCAAAGAATGATGGAGGTCAAAGTAATGCTTAAACAACGAAGCATTTGATTAAGAATGTGCAAGCATTTAATCCTCTTATTACTCATTTTACATTTCATCAGGTACTACATGGCATGGATATATGCTGCCCCGGTCAATTTCCTTGCTACCACGATTGAATTGTCTCATTCTAGCCTGCTGTCTTCCTCTGAAAGTTAGAGCCCCTTGGGGACAACTATGTGATCATAAAAGTAATGAAGGATTATAATCACTTAGGGTTTATTTACTAGGGATTACTTTACTTTGTTTGAAATACATTCCATGAACATATTACATAAATAAAATATTTTCCTAAGGCTAAATATTGGAAAAAGAAATTCCATATGCTTTATAACTAATACATTTAAAGGTAACATTAACAAGTAAGAAAATGTCTTTTTCAAATATTTGACAGAAATACCTAAAAAAAGTGTCTGTCAGTGTTCAAAATAGATTTTAGACTAATAGTTTTGGCAAGGCTTTTACGTTGATTTGTGTGTGGGTCCAGAATCTAAAAAAAAAAAAAAAAAAAACTGACCGATTGACTAGAACAGTTGCCCAAAGCTCTAAGAACTTCTCTCAAATAATTTAAAGACAAGAAACATCTTTGCTTATGCTTCAAGGTGTATAGTAGATTATTGTGACATTTAATTAACTTATGCTGTATTCACAATATTAGATTACCACTAAATATAGTTTGGGTTTTCTTTTTATTATTTTCCTCTAGTATATTGCTATAAATGTGGAGATTATTTCCAAAGATTTTATGTAGAGGGGCTCAGAACTAATATGAGCAACATTGCAAGATAAGATGTGGGTCACAGCAAGATGATAAGATGTGTTTTTATGAGGTTACAAATTTCAATACCCAGTTTTTATGACACATTTGGAGTATAAGGAAATTTTAATTGAAACATTAAAATATGTCACTGATACAGATAAGGTTCCACCCATTTCAAGAAAACAGTTTGTAAACTAATAACTATATTGATTTTATAGATCACTTAAATTTCCTTAAGACAAAATGAATGGCATTTTTCAGATCAACACAATCTATGATTAGTATCATTTATAAAGTGAAAGTAATATTTGTGTGAAAATCTCGTCAGTGAATACACACTGTTCATGGTTAGTTGACTGTTTACTGTAACACAAGAGCTATGGCAATTTTAATCTATAAAATTATTTTTCTCTTATATAAAATTATGTGTTGTTTTTATTTTGAATCTAGTTTTTTATATTCAATGGTTTCATATATGGATATATGTATGTGAAAACATACTTATTTACTACTTGTACTTTATCACTTCTTTTAATCTTCCAATA